>PNEQ01023532.1:0-43138 GCA_003012365.1 Medauroidea extradentata
GCGAGACTCTTGTCGCAGGCACCACTGGAGGTGGTTGTGCCCTAGCGCGGGTATTCGCGTCGTCCGGGAATTAGTTGTGGAGACACTAGTTGCAGCCATCGAGAGAGGCGTGGGACTGACTAGCTAAACACGGGTTTCCGAAGTATCCAGAAAATAAAGAAATTCCGTTATTATTATTTCTCTACTAGAACAGTGATTAGAATTAACGTGTATTAACTCTCTATTCAAATAACCGAGGGAGGTTATACATTCCAGGTCAGGTTGAACGCCACTTATGTTTACTTCATTGTCATGTCTGTGACTTTCTGTTGGATGTTACGAAACGCATTTGACTACTGCAAGCCAGTAGTAAATAAGGAAATAATTTCTAGAGCTATCGCGTGCTACTCGCTTGTAAGGTTGTAAGCCAATGAATAATCAACTGAGTCCAGTGCGTATACAGGACTGAGAAATCTATACTACTGCCAGGTGAATCCGCGAAATTGACGTACCTCTAGTCATTGCATATACTCATGCGTATGTGATTAGGAGCAACGACATACGGTATGGCCCGTTAAAATATCGCAATGCGATGGGTTCATAATCAAGGCCTTGGCGTGTAGACAAATATTTAAGTAGCCTATGTGGTTCGCAGTGTGACTCACTCTCACAAAGGCACGTAACAATAATTAGAGATGATGGTATTTCGCGAAACATTTTTGTGCAAATGTATGCTCTTGAATACACTGAAGTTTCTTGCAAAATGTATGATTGGGTGATACACGTCTGACATTCCGTAATTGTCTGCAGACCAATAACAGGCATGTGAGTTATATTAGCGATAGGATCACTGGTTGTTAATAAAGACGTGAAAATCTCGCGTTTTCTTTTGGCCCCAGGCTATAATTCCAGCAACTAAGTTCGTGCCAACTATCGCAATTGGCCCGTGACTTGTTAGGATACTTCCTGTAAGTCGCTTAGCCAATAGTACAGAAGCAACTAAATGCAGGCCAATATTACTACGTCATCGAGCAGCCAGTGAGCAGATAATGTCTGGAGCATCAAACCTAGAGTGCATCTTTATTCTTTAATCAACTGGATCAAATTAGAAAATGCCATGTAGCTAGAAGTAAGTTAGTTTCGCAGTTTGATTCGTGGTAAGGTCGAAAGTTGAAAACTTTTCATTCACTGAAACTTCTGTGATTTTACAACGTCTGTTTTGATACACCGGCGACTAGTAGTCAAAGATAAATAAGGAAATAATTCGCGGGGCTGTTACGTGCTACCCAACTGTACCTACGTTTAGAAGACAATATACAATCGATTGCAGGTAGTTCGTCTACAGGACTGAGAAGTCTGGCTGCCGGATGAGTAAGCGAAATTCTCGCACTTTTACTGATAGCTGTGAACCCAATATTTTGGTGGAAACATTTTTGCATCAACTTGTTTCAATGTCTTGGGTGCACATCTGCAGCCCTGTTTAATAGACGTCATTCATCTGACTGCACCAATAAGAGCACGTTTACTGAGACACTACACGTCTGTGATTTTCGAGAACTCTGCGACATGTGGGAGTTAAAACCATCTAATCACAGGCAATGAAGAAGAAGTGCAGGTATACACGTAAGCCAATGAAACCAGTTGGTGCCAAAATCGAGTAATCAACACTGCAAAAATTATTTCTTAATTACCTGTACAGATGTATAGGGGTGTCACGAAAGTATGAGTGGTTCAATTATTTTTTTGCCGTATACCATTCCATTGGTAGTGTCCTGGCACAATTTTAGTAAACAGTCTAATTTGTACTTATTTTAGCAGACTTGTGCAGTAACAATACAAAACTTTTTCTCTATTTACAAGCTGAAGTTCAATCAGTGCTCCATACTGTGAATGGGTTTACAGCTCCCCAAAAGAATGGTAATATATCACAGGAAATTACTGTTTGCTAGGCTTCAGTGAAATACGTTCATTTCTCACTGTTTTCGTTCATTACTGTGTGGTCCCTATTTGACTGGACGTGCGATACGACTGAACGTTTGTGAATCGCGTGTAAACAGCTAAACCGTGCCACGTAACCGTCGCCCAATCGTACAAGGCGCAGGATGCTACACTTAGAGTCAATTATTTTTGGGGAAAATAATTTTGCAACTATTTGTTTCAATACCTTATGGGCAGGTCTTCAACTCTGCTTCATAGTTATTGGTAGAATGTCTCTGTGCAGGGACATCGATCATTTGACTGTGCCAATTAAAACAACGTGTTTCTGCGACACCTCACGTCTGTAATTTGAGGGCAGAATACCAAAGCGCTGAGAGTTAAAAACTTCCAATACTGACAATGTAGCAGAGCTGCAGATGTGCACATAAGGCAGGAAATAAATTGTTGCAAAATTCTTTTCATCAAAAATCAATATGTTGGCAGAAAAGATTCTCGAGATTTTCCAACATCTCTACCTTCTGTATAACGTTTTATAAGTATTTCTTCGGTTTACTGATGGCAGCTCACAGCTCTCCGACTCACTCCCGATGGCCGGATCTTCTCAAGCGAGTTCCAGGGATAGATGGAGAGGACGGATTGCCTCATCGCTCCGGCGACGTTTGTTTTGAGTTCTTCTTGTGTGGCAGTTGTCAGCCGTGACTTCTCAGGTGGGACAAAAGACCACGACAATGGGACCACCAATAGAGTCCAACGCTAACACCTTGACGGGGGGTTGGGGGGGGGTGTTCCGTTGACTGCCCCAGAGAGTTCTCGAGGGGGATCGTAAACAAGACCTGCCGCGTCCACCCCCTTCGCAGTCAGTCAGCGAGTCCTTGCCTTTTGTTTCGTCCCCCCAAGTTGACCAGCACGTCTGTGGGGGCGGCAGCGTTCGCACGTTGTAAAAAAGAAGAGAAATGTTCATGGAAAGTGTCCGCCAGGTATTCTTGGCGGTGTGTGTCTGTGAACTCTCCCAGAGTGAAGGATAACTTAGAGGCACAAACAGCCATCACAATGTCATGCTGAATTACACACCTGAACCTAGGTTTTCAAAGCAAGTCTCGCTTTTGCTACAAACTACGACGTGAATTAACGGTCTTTTTCTCGCAAAAAGAAGTTATGAATGAATTTATACACAACTACTTTATGTTACTAATAACAGCAGGCATTGAGATCACTTGCGAAATATCCTATTATTATTTTGAAAAATTGTGATATTTAATGCAGAAAAATTACACGGTTGGCAATATAAATATGTTCCATGTGTTTTAAATCGTTCTGGATTCGGGCCTTCATGTCTTTCTGTGCCGTTACTTTACAGGACAGTGGGAAATTTACAGTACATCTTGTGCCATTTGGAGTGTCCCTAGTTAGTATATTAACTCCATTTCAGGATGACTTGTTTATTCTATTCCCTGAAACAATATATAGAAGCAAAATACAAAAGTCATATAAGTTATTTGTTATTAGAGTCGAAGTTTCGATGATAGAATATCAATCCGATTATTAAAAAATATTTATTTCCAGCTAAATATTGTAATGTAGCAGCATTTTTAATAATACATATACTTCTATTAAACAAATAACTTACGGTAACCTAGTTGTATGCTTTATGAATACATTATATGTATTAAAGCTGTTTAGTAACTTTTTTGTGAGAAAAAACTACTCAAATATAAGCGTGTTTTCGTATTTTCTGTCCCTTTTTATCTCTCACACTCATAACTACTCCCCTCCGATCAATGTCACCCCTTCGTTTCCACCCTCAGTGTGTCTTCTCAGACAAGAACACGCCCAGCTGTCGCTACAAGTGTACGTTAGTCGGCAGCTCGCTCAGATCTCATTTCTGTAGAGAAGCCTTGTTATTTCACATATTTATATAAATACAAGTACTTATAGATATGCAAAAATTTAGGTACACACAAGATTTTTATTAATACAAACAATTGCTACATGAAATTAAGACCTCATTCTGTAGCTTAGTACATTTACTTTCGCTTTAAATTATTTAATTAGTTTCCTTTGAATACTTTTTACTTTGGGTGAGCAGCGAAAATAATCAAACTGCTACTATGACATGTGCCTGTACGAAAACTATGGAAGTGAAAAATGTTTCTTTGTGGGAAATTACTAGTAATGATATGTGTAGTGACCTGGAAATTGGGCTGCTTCAATTGAGAAGACGTTTGATTTTAAACTCCTGTACACGTAAATTACTTCCGCGATTGCGAGACTGCTTCTTTGAGGATTGTGAACCAATAGCAGACCTGCACGTAAACACTCACTAACTCCTGCACTAACTTGTCAGATATGTACCGTAAACCGGGGTTACTGTGACAATTTAACATATTAGTTCTTGGGTTTTCTGGTAGGAAATAAACAGATAATCTGATCCGAGTATTTTAAATAATTCCTTTTATCCTTACAGCTAATGCTTGAAACTTTCGTCATTAAATAACATAAAAACCAGAATTTTGAATTGTCAAAGTTACCCCGCTAGGTCAAAGTAACCCTGGTTTACGGTATCGTTTCAATGGAGCTGCAGCCAATAAATCAGAATCTGAGCACAGAGTATACACAGAACTGTGGAGTCCAGCCTGCTGGTCGTTGAACCTGCGAGATTCCCGGGTCTCAAGTCATGTGTAAGAGTTGGACAATCTTTGGTACATTTGTGAAATGACGAATTTTTCGGTGCAGAGCAGTCTTAATACCACAATTTCACTGGAGTCGAAAACACAGATTTTCACCTGATTCTTGAAAGGGACATGTAATTTTTGAATATATCTTACTACATATTCGTGTGCAACTCAACTCATTCTTCGGAATTTTGCGGACATGTGTAATTGTGAACATTTGCTCGTCTTATTGTGCGGGATAACGTATCTGGTAGACAGTAATAACTGAATTATATTACGAGAAATATTAGAAAAATCTTTTTTTATTAGTATAGGCCTACCATGGTCCTGTGAATGGCATTGGTAATTTTCTCGGTTCTTGAGGCTAGATTTTATTTTGTTGTGATTTATGGACTTAACTTCGTAACCTTCAATAACTACTCATATCCGACCGACTTACTAAACCGTTTTTGTCCAGTACCTACGTAACACGGCCAAGTTTAGATATCCTAGGATACACCTCCGCTACCTATTCTAATTTTTATTGAGTTAGGAGAAGTGCAGCTATACATGCGGTGCGGCACAACATTAAAAGAATACGCCGAAGAAACGTCCTTTATTTATTCCAATGGTGTAAAACTCTCACCATGAGTAATTTTGAACGTTTTGTAGAAGCAATTTAAACGAGTTGCTAAAACGCTTCTTTTCATATGAAATATGAGTAGGCCTATATGTTATTTACAGAATGATAATACGAAAATATAATAGGTATTATATATAATATACTGTACTTGCTTATTTAAATGCTCTAGTTCTCATATTACATCGTGATGTGTTGTAATAGTGCTGCTTCCGGCTCATTTTAATTTTTACATATTATATGTTGGTAATAAAAATGTAAGTTTGCAAAAGCACAAACCATTTCTTTTTTTAGACACTAATTTATGGTTTCTTGAGGGAATGTGCAATACTAAAGCTTTACTAAACAAAAAAAATATTAAAATTTTTGTTATTAAAGTACAATACATATTTTAAACAGAAGGAGCCATTTATTCTACCGAATAATACAAAGATATAATTGAAACCGAATTAACTGTTCTGATTCTATCAGTCAACCCATAATAGCAACGTGATTGCTTAGAATTTGATTGTGAGTTTATTGCAGTCCTAGTTTTTTATAAATTATTACTTACTAATTATAACATCCGGCGTTGAGGTGCTTAAGCGATATTTTGTTGTAGTCAGAAGTAATGTTAAGGACTAAGTTGGCAACACTGAAACCTAGAAATAATGTACTTGCAAACATTCCTACTTCGCAGTTTTTCTGATATAAATTATTTATTAGATACGACCTTCCAAAGACACGAGCAAAAATCCTAAGCTAGAGGGACAAAATAACAGATGAATTAATTCAGTATGAGATTAAATACAAACAAAACAAAAAATCTAAACTACAGTATAAATTGTGAAAACAGGGCAGCGATAAAGTTAAGAAATTGAAGGAGAAAAGTGAATGAGTTTTATTGTCTGGGAGCAGAGCTTTAAGGGGCATGGAAAGGTAGGATGTCGAGCGGGTGACTGGAACACTCAATCCTCAATAAAATCTGAACTACTCATCAAATTTCGATGAGATTTTTTGCCGAGTAGATATTTTATCAGCTGACATTTATATATATAACATTATGAGGTAGTAGGCCTATGCTTTACTTTCGAGTAAAAAATTAAAAACGGTTTTTAGAAAAATAAGGGCTTGAAACCACAAAATCTACAAAAATGGGAAACTGTAATTTTTATAATTTTTAATACGATAATGTCTGGACCTCTATAATATATCAGAATTTCAAATATACTCGCGTTTTAATTTGAAAATAATTTTACTATCCGAAAATCTCTGCGCGAGAGGTTTACGGATGTTAAAATTATTTTCATATGAAAACGCGAATATTTTTGAAATTCTGTTATTATAGAGGTCCAGACATTATCGTATTAAAAATTATAAAAATTACAGTTTCCCATTTTTGTAGATTTTGTGGTTTCAAGCCCTTATTTTTCTAAAAACCGTTTTTAATTTTTTACTCGAAAGTAGAGCATACTACCTCATAATGTTATATATATAAACGTCAGCTGATAAAATATCTACTCGGCAAAAAATCTCATCGAAATTTGATGAGTAGTTCAGATTTTATTGACGACTGAGTGTTCCAGTCACCCGCTCGACATCGCACCTTTCCATACTCCTTAACACTCTTTTAGCATTCTAGAGCATCCAGGATCGATTCCCAAACAGAACATTCTGATTTCGGTTTTCGGCTTTTTTCTGAACTCACTCCAACTCGATCAATAATGAAATTACCCTGTTTGATTGATAACAGCTTCGACAGTGATCTTGGATATTGTGGTTGAACTTCGTGAAGAGTTTTGCTAGGTCTTTGAACAGTCCACGTGCATATTTACACAAGTGCAGCAACGGGCGAATGACCGGGGGTTGTTTCTGCGGGCGATCGTGATAGTACCCCTTCACTCTCTCAAGTACAACTTCAAAACTATTGAAGTAATTTTACCTATAAAATGAACAAAAAAAAAAGTAAGCATTGCGTCTTTTGTTGAAGCTGTAGGCTATACGTGACATTTAGGATTGTTTTTAATACAGAATTATTGCTGATATATTTGGAAGGGTTGTTTATTAGTGACGAGCGTCTTCTCTGTTCTGTCGCCACTGAGTACAACGTTTTAAGTCATGCTACGCCAACCTAAAGCATACCCATGGTTGCGCAATTTTGCGCGGAGGAGATAAACCGATTGGTTTCGCGTCCCGTTAGGCCGGATTTACACATTGACCCAATAGATTAAGCCAATCTTAGAAGGTAAAAAGGCCAATAGCAGAGGAATGACCAGCCGTCATTTCACACTGGTCCAATTCGTGCTTGGCCTGTCATATAGCCAATTATGAGCGAAGGCAGTGGAGGGTAAGAACGGACGTGGGAGTTTCTGCATTAACTTTTACGCTGTGTGCACATTTGCAGAATACGGACAGAAAAAATATTTTATCCTTTACTATATATCTGTTGCCACATTGCTATTACTACATAGTTTATGTTGAAAGTTCTACAACAAACATTTTCCTTGATATAGTTCAATTAATTTAAGAACTTTCTCGTTTGGCCACTGATCCATATTTAAGTATTGATTTCCCGTTCAAACTACGCATCGACGAAAATAACCAACACAAATGCATAGCCCAAATGTGTAAACAAAGTCCACATCAACGCCAATGCTTACGCCAATCCCTTTGAAATAGGGCGAAAACCCGACAATAAATGGCCACTGCTTCGAACACATAGCCAACTTTCCAAGATCGGCCAAGCACCAGTTTCACGTTGGTCGATTCCTTCCAAGGTCGGGCGTTGGGCTAATGTGTAAATCTGGCCTTAGAAAGACATTCGTCAAGCCAAGTGTGCTAGTTGTTTCCAGGACGTAGAGTTTAGAGGGGTTGTATGACGAAGAGGTTGCACGAGGACGAAAGAGGGTAGGGGTATGTGTCACCCTTAAGCTAGCCGACGAACACCTCCACACCACACTGCACAATTTACCTGTCCGTCTGGCCGAGAAGTGTCAACCCCAGGGGGCTCCGAGGGGGTGAGAGGCGTGCGCCAGGGGGATGGGGGGGATTCTGACTAGACAGACGGCTCTATCGACGGACCTCCGCCGAAGTGACACGAGACGCGGCTATTCCCACGCCTCCCTGTCGGGCGTGGGACAGTCCGGGAGGTCCTCGCGTGAAACCAACAGTTCTCTTACCACATAACACCCTCCCTCCCCCTACTGCCTGCTCTTCCACCACTTTCCTGATTCTATAGTCCAGAAAATATACTAGAAAAAGGGGTCGATTTATGGACAAATTGCAAAAAAAAAAAAAAAAAATTACATCAAAATTCGCAGAAAAATTTGTAGAATAACATATCCAAAATCTACGAAATTCCACCTTCCGAGTTTTACTTTTTCCCCGGAATTTATCCCGGAAAAAATTAACTAGTTGAAAACGTTACACCTCACGACCAAACTAGTAGAGACAAAAATTAAAGAGCACAAAATTTACCATAACATATCCAAAATTCATATAAATCCGCTTATATCTTCGCCTTTTTTCCGGGATTCCTCCCGGAAAACATTATAAAATTAAATAAATCGAAAACGGCGCACTTTAGAGCAAAATATTCAGATCCAAATGTAAATTGCCTCGCTTTTCTCGTAATGTATTCTAATGTAATACTAATTCACATAGAATCAGAATTAGTTTTTTCAGAGTTTGTTCCGAAAAGGCAATAGTACAGTAAAATCGAAACCGCATAACGTAAGCCAAAAACTATGGTGAACAAAATTTAAAAATAAACACACAAAGTGTCTCATATTGAATTAAAAATGCACTTCTTTACACTTAAGCTAATAATTGTACTTTTCCTTATACGGTATTTGTCAAAGGGAACAAGATTTTTTAAACGGCATTAAGCTGTAAACAATGCATCGCGCATTAAAATATGTCGAACCATAACTAACCAAAATCCATTAAAATATCGAATTTTTCGACTACATGACTCTTACTATTTCTTCCTCTGTTATGGAATTTGACCAAAATATCGTACTTTCATGAAGACTAACAACATTCTTAGACCAACGCTTTTTAGAATACAAACTGTACCACGAAAATGCTGTAAATAGGCCTACTTGTTATCATATTTTTTTTAAAAATAAACTCTAAGTCTTCTTGTAAATGTTTTCTCATCACGTCCTATAATTCCTCAATTTGTTTTTGTCTGTTCTTCGCCCATTTCTAATTCCTTCATAGCTTTAAGGAATGCCAGATTCCTTTCTTCATCTCATGGGTGGCCTTTATATTCAGTCAGTTCTTGTGTAGCATAGGTGCTATAAATTTCTTGAAAAACTGTAGGCATTCCTCGGAAAGTACGAAAGTTAATATCGCAATTTTGATGATATATAGCATCAGCTGAATAAAGATGGTTAACACACACTAAACGTCCAAGTACATCCCTAGCCCATTTATCATATTTTCTTTCCATACATACAATTTTCACAGCTTTGTCAAACTTGTAAGTGTCGGTTTTCACCACATGTATTACTGTTACAGGAGCATCAATTTGTGCTTTCTGTCCACAATAAAAACAGTCTCGTAAAAACAGAATTTCGTAACTGAGGAACGAACTTCTTTTATAGGAGAAATCAAGACAGGCTCTCTATCGGATTCTGCACGTAATTTTCTCTTCAACTGACCTGTGCGCCTCTCATCTGAGAACTTTTTACAGCTGCTGCGGCCGCTGTTTGGTATCAAAAATAACAAACTGAAGTGTATTGCTGGATATAAGCCATTGTTACTGAATGCTGAGTCGCAAAAAACTCTCAGTTACATAAAAGAAGAAAGCACAAGAAAATGAAACTTTGTGTCTGTTGTCGTCCATCTCAGAGTCTAGTTTTGAAAATGGTTTTTAGTAACCTTCAGAGACACACTTATATGCTGCAACCAAAAATTGTTTTGATTCACGTTGAAATTCTATTGATATACGATATTTCCATTTGTCTCATTTTTTTTCCTGATGGAAAGTTACACAAATCGAAAGAAACCTGCACAAAGTATGGCTTTAAAATGTTAACGGTTAATTATTAAAATACAAATAACTCATTGACACTAAAATTAGTATACAGTAGAATATTTTCGTACCTTAAAATCTGTTAATTGTTTGCCGAAATATCTTTGCGACACAACTGGTAAAATATCATAATACTTCCAAACAAAATTATTTGAATATTCAAGTAATTATGTAGGTCTAACAAATTGTTGACTGCAATGTCGTTATACGTAAAATTCAAGTGTAACTAAGTTTTCCAATAGGCTAACAGCGTAATGTTCACAAATTCCTTAACGACGTATTGAAGAATGTTCTGAGTATTATTTGAACGGTTCTGAAATAAAATATTCACGCTTATCTTGGCAAGCTGTTTCTGACGAACTGCTTAGTAAAGTTTACAAAAAAATACTTTTTAGACGTAATTTCTTAGTTTATATTTGTTTTTATTTACATCTACTATGAATAAATGCACAGTGAATAATAAACAGTTCCGCATTGCTGAGGGAGAAGTAATACTCCGTGCTTGCTGTGTTAAACTTAAATAAGCTACCTACCTATCCTGCACGAGGCAGAGTTCGAACCAATGTCGTGAGTAGAAATGGACCAACGATTCGCTCCGAGCTACTCGTATCCGAGGAATATCTCACCACCGAGGCTCGGCAGCTAGTCCTGATGATCACAGTAAGAGGCTGTGACATCACTCTCGTATCCAGCTCCAGTCAGCGGGAGTTCCATAGTTGTTTGGTTGCTTCGCGTGCCAGACTGCGATATTATCAGATATATCAGCGCCTAAAAGAAGGTAGACCTACGTACTGTAAAATTCTTCACCTTTACCAAAAATGATTTTGCTATACATTAGTATAATGTGTATAGTTGGTACGGCGAACGTTGTATCTTTGATTATTTCATCGTTTAAATGTGATATATATATAGGGTATATAATTTTATTTTTGCTTATGAATTTTCTCTATGACCAAGTAAGTGTGTGAGAAGGTTAATAACTAGCACTGATAGAGACAGGACGTTCATTTTGTGTAGTCCCTTTTTTTACGATGTGAAATGGCTCAGCAAAAAGCGCAGGACGTCATTAATTACTTATTCTGTGGGATCATCAACGAGATCGTCCGTCGTGTGTCTTACGCATAACTACGAGTAACGGTATTTTAACTTTCGTAAAGAAAAGTGAAGGCTTTTTAATTTGACTTTCTGTTTAACCTTCGAAAAGTCAAAATAACCAGACAGCCCGTAAAAGTGTGCTACTAATTCTTCACTGCATAAAGTGAGGCTTACGTACATTGTGAAGTCACTTCTGTTGTATAGTTTTTTTTGTGGTGTAATTGCTCCCACTAACATCCCTGAGTAAGAGTTAGTCTAGACACTTTTCGTATAAAAATATTTTGTCAGAATGTCGAAATACTCCTTTTTCCCCAGCCATGGTGATCTTCGGTTAAACATGCTTAAGGGCTCCTGGATCGTATCCCTATAGCAGCGGTGTTCACAATGCTCTGTTATTCCTCAAACAGCTTATTATTAACTGCAAGTAATGTATGTATGGCGTGTAGTGAATTTACAGCATTTTATGTATTATGTGATACCAGCGACTTCGTCCTTGAACATAGGATGGTTGTGGATATCTGGGTACACGAACATCCTCATACTGGAAGAGACTGCGTGAAGTGCGAGCCGAGTTCCAACTACTATTCCACAAAGAGGTGCCACCAAAACAGACTCTTCTGCTTTGGGAACACAAACGCGTCGAAACAAACAAAGTCAAAGATAAACCACGAACTGTAAAACCATCATTCAGAGTACAACAGTGTCAAGAGGTCGAGGATTCTGCAATCAGGTCATCAAAGAAGGAGCTTGGAATACCTCGAACGACACTGCATAAACAAATGAAGAACGACTTTCTACTTCACACATATTGTCAGATGCTCCTTCAGGAGTTATCAGGTAGTGATTTAACCCGCATAATGAACAGTCGACATCTGTTTGTATCATATTTCTGTGACGGTGCAGTGAACCTGTACATGCTGCGAAACTGGAAGAAACTGCACTGTAAAACAACTCAAATTTGAGAATTGAAGTAGGAACGTGACCAAATCCACTCAGGTTGTAAAGATCATTATTAAAAGTTTGACACAAGGACAATTTCTACCGCTTCAGCGCTGATGTCGCTAAGAGTTGTAAACTGACCAATCGCAGAATTTTCATAAATTTTAAGTTTCACGATGTTGATATTGAAAGACGAAATGTATTTGTTTTCTCTTTAAAATTAAATAATATGGCTTCTCTGTTTCCCAGGCCTTGATAAATTAAATTTTACTACGGTTTTGTATTTTATTATGCATATGCAGCAAAATTAGCGGCAGAATTTTCATTGTGTTAAACTCTCCCATAAGAAAACGCATTTTCTTTCAAACCTGTAGTAGAATTAACCTTACGGACGCTGATGTCTTATAACGGTTATGGCGATCGGAGCATTGCCGTATCTGGACGTCCTGGTGCATCCTGGTAGAGAAGTGACCCCGGGCGTCGATATGGAGCAGACAGACCCCGTCGATAGCGTCACACGTCCCTACATCGCCCTGTATGTGGCATCTCGTATTCTCGTTTCCGACTGTCGGAGTGAGGAATTCTACCATCGTATTGTATCCAGAGTCGTAATATTGTTTTATAAATACTTACCTGACCCGGTTAGTGAGTTAAATATTTTGGTCAGCGCTTAACATCGAGGTCTTTAGCACTGGTGAGGGTGACATGAGGTGAGTATGGAGCAGTACCGGAATGAAAGGGCGGGGGAAACAGGAGATCCCCGAGTAAACCCGTCGACCAGCGGCATCGTCCGGCACGATTACCACATGCCCCGACCCCGACCTCGCCGGGAATCGAACCCGGATCGCCTCGGTGGGAGTCGAATGGTCTGACCCCTCGGCCACCGCGGCCCCCTGACCTGGTTAGGACAGAATGTGAAGTTGAGAGCTCAGGCAGGCCAGCTTACCAAGACCAACCTATCTTGTTTGATCCAGGGGTACTGCAGAGGTCACGACAAGAGTAAGAAGATTCCACGTTCGTGAAATCACGTAATATGGAAATTTGTAGTAGTGCAGAAATCTTCAAAATATAACAAACCATTTGAAACCGTATGTAATCAATTAAAATGCCGCGTTAATAATTCCTTACATTATTTCTTCGAAACGTTACAAACAAACTCCCATAGCATTAATTTTACTCCAGTTTTCCTAAATTTGCACACAAATCTATTAACAGAAGTATTCATACTTATACGCACAGGAAACAAACAACTACACAACAATTTTACAAAGTTACACTACATTAAAAATTATATATATGGCGTTGGTGTAGCTGGCCACTCCTTGCACGTGCTGACAGTACGAGCATACTTTTAGGCACAAATCACAAGTTTCGTAATACGAGGTGCAACAGTGTTTCACTGTGATACCTCCACTAATACAGATCTCGAACATAAATGGCAACGTTAATTAATTTACCGTGGTATTGTAGAGTGAAATAGTTGGTCGCGACTACACTCTAAAAAAAAATTCGTAAAGTTTAAAAATATATTCTTTGTACTTTTACAAATCGTTATAAAAGTACAAGGATTTTTTTGTGAAATAATTAGTGTATAATCTTACAAAGGTAAACTTTGTAACACTACGACGGAATTCTTTGTACCTTATATACCGACAGTTCCTGCACTGTAATTTTTTTTTTGTAAAATATGACAAGACACTTCTTTGTAGTTGTGCAAACTTTTGTAAATGTTGAAAATTTTCCTTGTAAAATTATATGTTTATAATGTTAAAAGAATTTTGTTTCCAAAAAAAAAAAAAAACTTACGAAAAATGTGTAGTCCACCAAAATAATAGCTTTCCTGGAAATCACGTACGCAAATATCACAACCTCTGGAAATCATTTTTTTTTTAATAAAGTGAATGTTTATAATAATGGTGTGCTTTAAAAGAAAAAGTCATTTCTGAACTGTATATTGAATGTATATAAATAAATAAAGACTAAATTATACACAAGTCACAGTGGTCTAGGGGATGCCGACCCCCATAGCTCAGTTAGTTGAGCGGCCGACTTTGGTACCAGGAGTTCTGGGTTCGAGTCCCAGGGCAGGCTGGGTGTAAAATTTGTATTCGTTCGTTTGAATAATTTCAATAGTCACAGTCAACTGGGCAATTGTCTAATAATAAAGCTGTAATGGGGAGATGTTTGGCTCGTTGGCGATGTTGAGCCGTCGTCAAGGAGTCTAACATAAAAAAAAAGTAAGATGCGTGGAGTCTATGCGAAGGAAGAGTAATTCGAAATTTAGCACCTCCAATTTTTTTTATTTGCAAAATAATTTAATGTTAACGTCCGGTATTTAAAAGTTATTTGATAAATAAGTTCAGTGTTATTAACGAAGTACAACAAATATTAATCTTTTTCCTCATTGGAAGTACAACTACAAAGCTATTCCTTGTAATTTTACAAACATATACTTTGTATTTTATTACAAGGACAACCATTGTAGTTTTACAAGGAATTTCTTTGGCAACTTGGTTTCCATGTATTTTCTTTGTAAATCAACAACAGTTTTTTTACAGTGTAGAGGCAAGGATGAGGCGTGACGCGTGTACTGTTACCCTTACCTCTTCGCACTTCTTGCACTAGAACGCGCAAAATTCGTTTGTCCAGGCGGCCTTCTTAACCGTGAAGCCCTGAGCAATGTGGACGAGTGATATGGTGATTATGGAGCATTGACGAATATCCAAAGGCGGGGGAAAACGGGAGTATCCCGAGGAAACTCGTCGGCCAGCACCGACGTCTGACCCGAAACGCCGGGGTGAGAGGTGAGTAGTTTGAAACATTGCACCTCGCGGCAGTCAGTATTCTGTATAGTTGCGTGTTCTGTGTCTCAGTCAGAGCTTGTAAACTGGAGGGTTCACCTCGAACGTACCTCGTCTGTCTCCCTCGCACTTTTTACAGCGGCGATTATCGGCTGGCGTCGAGGGTCCATAAGCAACACCTTTTATTATCGAGGTGTTGCACGCGGCTCGCTGCAGAGGTCTGGCCTCTATCTGGCTCTAGGGGTGGCCTGGGTAGGTTTCTTTACAGCCGAGGGGTGTACACCCTCCTCGTGCTTCTCCAGTCAGGCCTCACGCCGATGTGGCCGTGAGTTTGTACACCTCCTGTTAAAATACCCTGATTCATGGGCGAACAAAAGCATAGAGTGTTAAATGGCCAGTGAATTTTTACTTCCTCGTAACGACCCCAGATTATCGTGAAAATATTTCTACAACAACTTTTTTCAATGCCTCACGTGCCCCTCTGCATTTTTGCATTATTGTTATTAGCAGCGTAGCTTTCTGAAAATACGTTTCTCATTTCACTGCATCAATAAGAATTAGGTTGCTTTGATACCCCACGCTTTTGACTAAAACAAACTGGTATATTTTTTATTATAAAAACACAAAATAGCGGTCAATATTTCCTTGTGAAAAAAAAAATATATATGTGTACACTGGATAATATTTTCCGCTATTTTTGTTATATATATATATATATATATATATATATATATATATATATATATATATATAAATATATATACATACATACACACTCACACTAAGGTACCTGTACTGAAAACGGACCAGTTCTCAACAAGGCCCACTAGTCGCCATTGTGTGATAATCCCGAGATCGATGTGGGATCATAGAGACATGCAAAATTCGCGTTATCATTTGGTAGCAGACTAAACTGCACTTTCCTATACATAACAGAACATAAACTGTGATTCAATAGGCCACGAACTTTTATGTGTTGTCATTTACCTGTGTTACGAATTACAGAGATTGGCCTCTCTATCATATAAGTAGGGCCCGGTAGTTTTCGTGAAAAGATTTTTGCCCCACTATGTTTCAGTGTCTTACGTGCACACCTGCAGCTCAACTTCATGATTATTGGCAGAGTGTTTTTGTGCAGAGTTGTTATTCATTTGACTGTGCCAATCAGTACATGGATAACTGTGACACAACACGTCTGTGATTTGCGGGCTTAACCTCCAGACGTTGTATGTTAAGGCGTCCAATAACTGCCCACAAAGCAGAGATGCAGGTGCGCACGTAAGGCACTGAAACAAAGTGCTGCAAAAATCTTTTCGCGAAAACTACCTGGCCCTACATATAAGCATTCTCCGCGGCAAGTCACGACAATATCGGCCAGCGGGAGACGTCGAACGAGCCTACAGTCACTTGGAGTCTAGTCAGTTGTCAGAAAATAACGCGAAATTTGCATGTCTCTAGGGATCAATATACACTAGTCTCCAGTATGAACATACACCATCAATAAATATCTGTCTTACATCATCCATGTGTTACACTAGTAATATAATTAATGACTTCGGCACACATGATTTTTGAACCTTAAGCGGGCCATATTCGGTACAGGTACCTTAGTTAGAGACATTGGAAAAATCGCGAGAATCTTCTGTGCCAGCGTGTTTTCAAAAACAGCGTATCGCCATGTGCCTTGTTTGATTGGCCGACGTTTATAAGACATGTTTAAGCAGTTTGTCGACTGTCGGAATTAAACGTCTGAGTGGGGCACTTGAGTTACCATTGGTCCAGACAATTGAGATCACACCAAAACGAAAGAAGAGCGTTGAATATGAACATGTTACACATGAAATAGTCAATGTTTCCCGCTATTAATCTGCATATATATATATATATATATATATATATATATATATATATATGTATATATAATGGTACAGTGAACTGACGTGGCGATGCCGTTGATAAAACAAGGCCAGTTATTGGCTGCACGTGGCTCTACAGACACGGACCTTGTATCTGACTGTCCACATGCGAGCTATGTTAGAGGCCTTGTCCTTACAGCCACTGATTTTTGGCGAAAAAAATTTTGCATCATCTTGTTTCAGTGACTTGTGTGCACATCTGCAGCTCTGCTTCATCGGTCAGTGATCGGATGTCTTGAGGCTAACTCTCATCATCTTGGTGTTCTAACCGCATTACAACGTCAGAGTTAGCAGTAACTATATTCAGATAATATAATATTCTCTTTGCCACAGTCAAATGAGTGACACCTCTGCTCAGAGACACGGTGCCAATAACCTTGAAGCAAGGCTGCAGATGTGTACATAAGACACTGAAACAAGTTGGTGCTTAATTCTTTTCATCAAAAAACAGTCACCCTAGATATCTTGGTGGAATAATCTGCAGTTGATGATATACGAACGATTTCCCGCCATATTACAAACCAGGGCGTCGTATGTGATCGTTCGGTTCCTGCGGTGTCACATTATAAATCATAATTAGGGACCCCTGTTTTTCGCGAAAAGAATTTCGCCCCACTTTGATTCGGTGCCTTATGTGCACGTCTGCAGTTCTGCTTCGTGGTCAGCGATTGGTTATTTTAACTCTCACGAGCCTTGGGATTCTACCGGCAAATTACAGACGTGTGGTGTTGCAGGAACGTTATTGTAATTGGCTCAGTCTAATGAGATACTGCTCCTCACATAGACACGCTGCCAATAACCATGAAGGATAATGGCAGATGTGCATGTAAGGCACTGAAACAAACCGGGGCAAAATTCTTTTCGCGAAAAACAGGGGTCTCTAATCATAATCAAAAAGTGGATCTTCACTAATTCCGTACAGACCAGTTTCGTCAAATCATATCATCGAAAAATCGTTGGGGGCCGAATCTAGTGCACTCGCCTCCTCAAGGCGATCCGTGTTCCGTAGCAACTGAATCGAGCCCCGAATTTTCGCAAGTGTGAAACCTGATGGAAACTGACATTTGGCCAGGGGTTTCATGCCGTACTCTCGTTTTCCCTTCTCTTCTCATTCCGTCGTATGACTTCATTTCATGTCATCCTTCAGGTTTCGACAGGCGTCTACGGACAACCAGTTCAGATGTCTGCTTTTAGTGTGTGATGTCCTTCTCTCAGGTACCATCCCAAATAGCTATTTATAGTTTTTCTTGTAGAAAAAGGCTGGTAATTATTGCATATCCACTGGTTCCGTTTTAGGGGGTAGCTATTCTGTGATCACGGCCTGGCAGTTTCATCATTTCGCTCGCCTTCCTATACAAAATATAGAAGTGTTCCGTTTCATGCTTTGTCCACCAATCATTCTCATGATTATTCATGAACTTAGCACGACTGTTAATCAGGCCTATAGTTACCAAACGAAAGTAAGTACGCGGTTTTCTTGTGCAAAAACAAGAAAGTTTCCCACAGTTAACAACTGGTAACTTATATATTGTTTGTGTTTTGCAAAACCATGTATTTTATCCAACAAAGATTTTGTTGGCTGAAAACACGGCAAAAATTGGTTTTGTTGTTCTAACTAAATGTATGTTTATCATAAAAAACACTCCTGGTTCAGGGAACAAAATCAAAGAAGTAACCATATTTTTTAATGATTCAACGTTCACACGGTTGTTTTACAAGAAGCTAATATACGGTTGACTGCACCAATTTATTTTTCTCTGTGAGAAAAAAAAATTATTTTAATCTCGTATCATAGAACACTGCAGAAAGATGAGGAAATGTGGTATCGCAGCGATACTTGCTTCTTCTTGCAGGATCATAATTCCTTGCTCGTTTGAGAATGGAAACACAGTTTGCACGCACATCACTGCTGAAGGAGATTCTGAAGGTGAAAGCAGGTCATCACGATAAGGGAAATTTCTGTTGTTGAATAATTAAATGACGATGTCAGAGCTGTCTACATGTTGAACACGAGTTATCGATTATTAACATTTTAGAAATTCTACTGAGGAAAATCTTTTGTATAGATTGTTCACGACGAAGCAAGCACTGCTAAAAGTTTTAAACAAGCTGTTATGCATTCAACTTTACTGTTTTTAATATGAAAACTGTCATGAAACTAAAAACCAAGGTAAATGTTTTACTACACTGAAAATTAATCACCTTTGGACCCAGTACAATACAGTTTTTTGTTTTTACAAATGTTGGAGCGTGGTCAGTTTAAAGTGAACAGCCTATAAACACAGAAAATCGTGTAGTCTATCAGTATTTTATTTTCCTTGACTAAAAAGGACAGGGCTTTCATTGTATACATTCACACAACATGCTTTGTTCGACTTTTATTTAAATAACTATTCTATACGTTAGTACTATATAATAAGGTTATTAAATAAAAATAAAAAAACACTAGCTCATCATCACCCCGTCATATGACAAAACATAGAAATAAGCAACGAACTGTGTCTAAACAATGTAAGGAGATGAAATACTTTGGTCGATTTTCACCACCACATTATTAAAGAAGTATTAACTTTACTGGAAAATTGACAACATACTATCGACGTGGGCATTTTTTTTATAATTATCGCTATACAAAACAACACACTCCACCCTGACTAATCCTGTATATTTACTTTGCATGTTTAAAACACAAACATTAAGGCAGCGGTTCACCTCAGTTTTCAACGTCTTTTACTATTTTTATATTTGTACCATATATTTTTTTCTTACTTTAGACATAAATTGTGACTAAATCTTCCTCTTAGGAAATTTTTTAATATCTTATAGTTTTTGCGTAATGAGTAGAGACATGAACTTTTCGCGAAAAGAATTTTGCCCCACTTTGTTCCAGTGCCTTATGTGCACGTCTGCAGTTCTGCTTCATAGATATTGGCAGCGTGCCTTTGAACGGTGACGTTTCTCATTTGACTGTACCAATCACAATAAGGTTACTGTAACACCACACGTCTGTGATTTGCGTGTAAAACCCCACAACACACGAATGTTAAAACATCCAATCTCTGACCGTGAAGCAAGTCTGCAGACGTGCACACAAGTCACTGACACAAAGTGAGGCAAATTTCTTTTCGCGAAAAGTTCATGTCTCTAGTAATGAGTCGTAAACGTCAAAATTTGCACTTTACGGTTTTATGCACGCCACTAAAACCAACTGACATACCATTCCGAAAAAAAAATTCAAAGTGTATAACAATGTTGTAGGCTATGATTAGACACGTATAGAAAAAAATAACTTATTTTTGTATTTAATTAAAAATGCAGAATTTTTAAATGAAAATTCAAAAATTTCAAATTTTTTTTAAAAATACGAAACTATATATATTTTTGTTTAATATGTTTCAAATCGCAGCCTACAACATTGTTGTACACTGTGAATTTTTTTTCGGTTTGGTATGTTAGTCGGTTTTAATGGCGTGCATAAAACCGTAAAGTGCGAATTTTGACGCTTACGACTCATTACGCAAAAACTGTAAGAGATAAAAAAATTTCCTAAGAGGAAGATTTAGTCACAATTTATGTCTAAAATAAGAAAAAAACTTCTGGTACAAATATAAAAACAATAAAAGGCGTTGAAAACTGAGGTGAACCGCCCCCTTAAACACACCATATTTCTGTAACCCATACTCTGTAAAAAAAATAGTTCCGAAAGTAATATTTATGTACTTTACAAAAATTATCATAGTATACTTAAATACTATTGGAAATAATTTACAAAGAGTAAATTAGACCTACGACTTTTGTTACAGTAGTTGGAAAACATTAGCGTAAACAAGGACATATTACAGAAAGGATAGTACAGTAATCCGTGTTCATATAGGACACTTGTAATATATGTTAGGTTCTACGATGCGGTGGAATTCAGTTTTTATAACGTTGAACGTTGTATTATAAGCATTTTAGGTAGTTGGGTCTCATGTTACAGAACGGCAGCAACTTACACATTTCTCAGTTGCTTGCTCTCAGGTATATTTTTTGTGAAGAATTCTACTTTCCAGTTATTATTATTATTATTGAGACTCGTGTTTTTGTTTCGGTGGGCTTTCGTCTCTGACGTTAAAACTCATTGAAACGGGACTTCTTGAATGACATTCCAGCTCGGAAATTCTTACGGTAAAACTATTTTAATTTGATACACGACCACAAACCTCAGAGTTAGACTTGCTGTCGAACCGTAAGATATTGTCGCTTTCCGCATCACGTGTTACAAAGGTTACACGTAACTGTGTCGAGCTTTCTAACAGCATCAGGCCTTTTTACAGGTAAATAGGAGGGTGGGAAAGTGAATTGGCCAGAGCATGTAAAGAGGAACCATCCCAACTTTCACCAGGAGAACATAATTTTATTTATTTATTTATAAGAAAAGACATCCACAAGCACTTATTGGCTCATATTAAGGAGGAAGTACATAGGTAATGGCAATATCAGAACATATAACATACATTAAATACAACAAATACAATTTTAAAAAACTTAATAGATCAAAGATATCATTACACAAACTTACGAGATCATGGTTAACATTACATTTCACGTCAAAAAACCGTCTACATTGATTTAGCATTAACAAATAATATATAATTGAGTATAAAATTAAATATACTTGAGATATTTTAAATACCCTTAATTAACTTTCATAAACATTACAATTTTGTAAGAAAATGCACCACGCTGTTTTCCAAATGAAACAGTATAAGAGAAATTGTGAGCTGTGGTCTGGTTACAAGGCAGGTTCTGATGTATCCGCATGTACGCTCTGAACACGTGACATTACCGTATATTGAATACACCTAAACTAACGTGTGTTGCCAGCGACAGAGGTTGTATTGAAGATTTGTTCCTAGTCTTTTGTACGCGACTACCGTGATTTAAAATGTGCATATATTTTTAATACATGTTCCACATGTAGTTATGTATTTTACCATGCTCTCATGAACACACGCTACGATGATTGGATAAACTAAATGACAGTAATATTGCAGACCACCTGATGCCGTTCTCAGATTATTGGTAGAGATTATGGTATATCGCGGGAAAGCTTGACTATTTGCTGGGTTTCAACGCATGTTCGGCGGCCGTATAAAAAGCTTACTGGCTTTCGCTTGTACGTGGAGCTATTACCCTATTTGACTGTGTCAAAAAGAATCCCTCTATTGTAATATTTGATGCCTATTATTCATCTACAGACAGCTACATTGTTTCACACGTTCACCCAGTCATACATGTTACAAGAAAGTACGGTGTTTACAAGGATATGTTGTCACAAAATATTTTCGCGATTTGCCGTCATCTCTAGTCATTGGCTATTCCAGAATGATTTAGAATGAAACTGCGGGAAACTTTCTAGAGGCCGTTCGGGATAAAGTGAGCACTCAAGAAAGCCCTGCTGGAGTTCTATTTTCAGCCAATTCATATCTTTCCGCGTGTAACGGCTAACGACAGCAAATTTCTAGCCTCTCCGGACACGTCACTTGATGTTTGCGCGTCTAAGATAAATCGTACCTGTATAAATCCATACGGTTTGTTAAAAAAGGTTTTTTTAATTGTGTAAAATACAGTAGTATCGATTTTGGTCGCTTAGTTTCGATATTGTTGTATTTAAATAACAAAATACACGGAACTATTTTGCGTAATTTCGCTGCCAACCATACAAGCAGTGAAGCAACTAGAGTTAATGTTTAATTGTATGCAGCAACGGCTAGTGATATTTTTCAAAGGTTAAATTTTTAGTGCTCACTTTATCCCGAATGACCTATAGGTGGATCATTTAAGTATACTTTCAGAAGTGAGGTAAGATAAGATTATTTTATCTTTAAAAATAGAAAACTTATTCTCCCACCCCAAAGTTGAGAGCCAAGTTGTTTTACAACTGCGAAACAATATTTCTCGTAAGCCGACGATAGAAGTAAATAATTTCGGCGATTACTAAATTGCGGTCAACGTTCCCACAGAAGGGAGTACAATTCCCCGCCGTATACCCAGCGTGACATGAATCACGCAGGGCCATTCTCGTATGTCCACTGCCGCGAATTGATTTATTGCTGGCTGTTTAGGGTCACTACTCCACAAAACTTTATCTGACCAACAGAGTAATTCTGAGAACTCATAAGAGAATTCACGAACCATAGCAAGAGAAGTTATAAAGCCGACATTTCCAGCACGCAAAAGTAATTCTTCACTTGCGCAGGGGCCGCGGTGGCCGAGGGGTCAGACCATTCGCCTCCCATCAAGGCGATCCGGGTTCGATTTCCGGCGGGGTCGGTCCCCGGAATTTCGCATGTGGGAATCATGTCGGATGATGCCTCTGGGGCGGGTTTTCTCAAGGACCTCCCGTTTCCCTCGCCCCTTCGTTCCGGCGCTTCTCCATACTCACATCATGCCATCCCTCAACAGCGCTGAAGACCTTGATGTTAAGCGCTGACCAAAATCACTCACTCACTTGAACATCTCTAAACGAGGAAGTTGTTTGCCTGGAAGCAGCTGGAGAAGAAGGGGATGAAAGGTTTTTTGTGTGTTGGGGGAGGAAGGGAGAATGTTTTGACGGGCACTGCGGCGCGATGAAACCCTAGCGAGTAATGGATCACCTGGTATACTTATCGGCTGAGAACACGGCCACCGACCAGATCCACGGAGGCGGCGAGGCATGGTGAGTGGATGGAGATGACACCAGCAGTGGTGGCTGATAAATGAGGAGGCGGTGGCGGATTGTAAACACAGACCCCGCGTTGATAGATCGAGGCGTCGCGCGATGGATGGCCGCTCTCACTCGGAACCGAGGATTGTAAGTTGCCCCTCAAAGACTCGCCGGTCAGCTTTCGACTTGTTCTGGCAGCCGGCTCCTTGCCTGTCCGTCTGTGGTCTGGTCGCCGCCTCCGTCCTCAGCTAGCCTTCATGGACTTCCAGTAGCTCACAGTAATCACTCAAATAAAAATACGAGTGTGTTATATTTACATAGGAACTAATTAGTGTACTATAAACTATGTTCAGAAACATATGCATAACAAGTGGAGGCACGATTTTTTCACGTATTCATCTGGTATCGGCTTAGACTTCTCAGTCTTATACACACACTGGCTACACTCGAATATTAATTGACTTCTAACCATACACGCAGATACCATGTGTGTTCGCAACGATCTATTTCCTCATTTATTACTGGTTTGCAGTCGTCAAATGTGTACCAGAACAACTGTCGTCATACATCATTGACGTTCAACCTGACCTAGAATCAATACGCGAAATACTCGTGCCTCTATAACAAGCAAACCACGTGAATCCTGGACTAAATTGTACACGAACATGTAAGTGGCCAAATGTTGTACGATGACATTTGATGTGTACAGTGTGGCAACATAGCACTGTAGTTAGTCCTCTCTTGTGCTCCACAGATATCTTACTTACATTGCTGTTCTGACCTGCATATTATGGATGCAGGTTAAAATCCTGGCAACACTGCCAAGAAGGGTATTTTTAACACTTTTTAAGCTCTCCAACGACAATGGCTTTCACTGATTCGTCGGCGTGTAGACAAAATAACGAATCAGGGACAGCCATTGCCGTTGGAGGGCTAAAGGAAGTGTTAAAGTGACCCTTATTGACAGTGTTGCCAGATTTGTGGCCGCGGCCTTCTACTAAAGATGGCTATGGTGGTGTGCATATTATGCGTTTCTTTCTGGACACCCTGTATGCTGCTACTTTAGAGGCCAGCTGTTCCTTGTAGTCCTTACGCTATTCGTTATCGCCATCCTTATCTCGTGAACAATATTTGTTTGTGTACTTGGGGATGATTTTTAATTCTCCGTTTTGTTTCGGGCAAGTTACAAATCAAATACGTATTTTTTGAACACGTGTCATTGCAACAAACGGTGTGTCACAGTAAACCAGAGAATACACGAAGGCAGCCAAGCAAACAGCCAAAAGGGTACCGTTTTTGGCTGTTTACTTGTCTGTATGTCTGCGTATATACTGTATGCTGGTATTCTGCACTGAAAAAAAGAGTGTAGTTGTAGGTACCATACTTGTGTTAAAATAGGAACCACAAAACAGTTTTGTTGTTGGTACTTCTCTGGACAGTTCCTTCAACAATCTGTTATGTAGAAGAAACAAAGAGCCTTGTTGCTTTTACAAACCAGATGGTAACTTCAACAGAGCAAATTGTTGAAGGAACTGTCCAGAGTAGTACCGACAAACAAATTGTTTTGTTGTCCCTATTTTAACAGAAGTATGGTACCTACAACTATACTCTTTTTTTCAGTGATGTAACACACCATTTGCTGCAAAGGCTTAAGTCCAAAGAAACTCGCGAACCTCTTGTTTCCTGGCGGTGGAAGAGGAGGAATCCTTAAAATATTACACTTGTATTTATTTTGAATGCAGCAGTTTTAGAATATTAAATACCGATCATGTACCTAAATTAAGTACACTTAATATAAAAACTTAGCTTCAGTCTTAAATTAATATAACACTGAACGCATTGTCATCCAACATTTATATTTTATAAGGTTTTCATAGTGTACTGGCTATCCTTCGTATTAATTTGAAAATTTTTGAAAATGTGCTTTATAAGAAATATGAAACAAAAAAATCTCTTCTTGGTTTGCAGCGCAGCGCATCTTTTTAAAGGTAATCAAAAAACGCTGTAACATGGTATCGCATCCAGACGTCTATCTTAACCAGGTGAGCTTCCAGCTCAATTCTACCATGCTATGTGCTGCCATTTCTTGGCACTTCTTAAAAATTCGACATAGCCTAATTGTAACTTCTAAACGGCTTGTTATACAATGTATTTTTTATTTTCCTTAGCCTATAACAACACTACATCCATACCTAGTTTAATCGAAATCTAAGATGACAAAGTTTATACACGGAAAAAAATGTAAGTTTTATATATTGCGGTAGCTACAAAATATGTTGTGGGTATTATCCGCGCTAAAAATTTTCATTGTGGACACTACTAAAATATTTTGGTCATTAAAAATGGATTTGTTTACTGCAAAAGCATTTTACTGGGAAGACTTTCTACAAAATTTTTCTTTCAGTATTTCAGTACTATGTTGAGCTGACCTGGACTGACCCGTATTATCGGTAATGAGGTAGGCATTGTACCTGAATAATCTACCGACTTCTGGCACTGTAAGAAGCGATGCCCTTTACTAAAAACTGGGTACGATAATCGCAACCCCCCTCCCCGTTTTTCCACGTTCCACGACCGCCCCTCCACAGTACTCGTAATTACCCT
The DNA here is from genome assembly GCA_003012365.1 of Medauroidea extradentata. Lineage (NCBI taxonomy): Eukaryota > Metazoa > Arthropoda > Insecta > Phasmatodea > Phasmatidae > Medauroidea > Medauroidea extradentata. The sequence goes on from PNEQ01023532.1 coordinate 26,272, forward strand.
TTTTTTTTAATTTTTATACGCAGTGTAATGCTCGATGGCAATTAGGTGTTAACTGTTTCCAATAAAACCAAACAAGTGACAAATTGATCCGGTCTAATCGAGATAACTATTTTCGGTCGTTAAAAATCACGAATTTACATGTTATAGAATTACAAACCAAATTCTCCACCATCGTAGACACGGGCCGTTTAATTTGTTATATGTGACCCGAATGCTGACGTTCGACTTGATATGGTAGTTGACAGGTTCACAACCATGATAAATAGTCCTAGGTATTTTTTAATTAATTAAGGAAATGATAAAATGATTCAAGAAACATCTTAATAGTAACCTAATTGTGCTTATCTTTGCGACCAAGTCAAACATACGCGATGAATAATAGTGGCGAGTGTATGAGTAATGTGTAAGGCTTGAATATTAATGCCATTCAATCTCTTCTCTTTGAGCAGGCTTTAATTATGTTTCATTAAAACCGTGAAATATGCACACATAGTTTCGCTTCGTAACAAGCGTACATATATGAATGATGGATTATTTCTATATTACTTTTTTTTCGAACAAAAATTCTCGTGTCGACTGAGAAAAGGTTGGCCTATTCCGTTATAACTGACGAAGATTGGAAATAAAACATCACAGCCGTAATACCTTATCAGAGTATTAGACCATTAGTATATATGTAGTTTGTATTCTGTACATTATGGTACACAATAATTTCTTAAACACGCCCATTTAGAGAAATTTGGACTATTATGTGTATTATTGCTATACACCAATTTGCGATTAATACGATGTAAATATACTAAAAGTTAAAATAAATTAACAAATGTATGAAAACAGCATTGTGCAGGTATGATAATACAATCTCGAGGATGTCATATTTTATCGGCTTCATACTAATAATTTTCATGTCAAAATTTTTATTATTTAAACATTAAAGCTTATTTATGTTACTGTGTGAAAAAGAATAACAATTTTGTGAATAATAAGTAGTAAATTATTGTAAAAATAATTTTCTGAACGGAACATATTTTGCAATAACGGTTGACGGTTAGTAAAGTCTTCTGTTATTTATGTACGGTAAAAATATTAAAGAACATTCTCTCGCCTTCCTCGACAGAAGAATGTAAAGCAAAAGAAAAAAGGAATATACGTTTTGATGGTGTTATTGCCAACAAGTTAAGATCACTAAGCTCCAAGAATAGGATAGGCGAAGGTATCTGACGAATCGTTGATAAAGCGAAGGTATCTGACAAATCGTAGATAAAATGTTAGTAACGCCAATAAAAAATAAAATGTTTTTCTGAGTGTAGTGGAAGAAACAAATATATTTGATGTTCGGTTTATCTATCTAATTTTATCGAATGTTTTGGGAGAAGACATTTTGATAGTGAGATGCAACTGTACTTAGACTAACCTAAATACTATATATATATATATATATATATATATATATATATATATATATATATATATATATATAGTTAGAGGTCGTCGATTTCGCAGATACATTCCAGGTCACGTCGAACGCCAAAATTTATACTTCATAATCACGTGTGTAATTAGCTGGTGGCTGTCACGAAACGCATTTGACTGCTTCAAGCCAGTAGTAAATAAGGAAATAATTCATAGCCATGCCTCATTAGACTGAACCAATTACAATAACGTTCCGGCAACACCACACGTCTGTGATTTGCCGGTATAGAATCCCAAGGCTCGTGAGAGTTAAAATATCCTATCACTAGGGCCCGGTAGTTTTCGCGAAAAGATTTTTGCCCCACTTTGTTTCAGTGTCTTACGTGTACACCTGCAGCTCAACTTCATGGCTATTGACAGAGTATTTTTATGCAGAGTTATTATTCATTTGACTGTGCCAATCAGTACACGGATAACTACCACACATCACGTCTGTGATTTGCGGGTTTAACCTCCACACGCTGGGTGTTACGGCATCCAATCATTGACCACAAAGCAGAACTGAAGATATGCACGTAAGGCACCGAATCAAAGTGGGGCAAAATTCTTTTCGCGATAAACAGGGGTCCCTATTCATAGATCTATCGCGTGCTACTCGCTTGTAATGTTGTAAGCCAATGAATAATCCACTGTATCCAGAGCGTGTACAGTACTGAGAAATCTAGGCTACTGCCAGATGAATTCGCGAAATTGACGTACCTCTATATATAGTATGTAGGTGTATATGGTACATGACCCTTTCTATATAAAGGGAATAGTAAGGGACATGAGACCTGAAATTTGATATTTATAGGCTAGACTATTAAAATTTCAGAATCGATTACGATGTTATCGGGAATTTCAACTGAAGAAGCAACTTCCCGCGATGGGTAAATGAAACGGAAGGCTACCTTCTAGAGCCACGATTTTATAGCGAAAAGATGTTTGCAACATTTTGTTTCAATGTGTTATGTGCACGTCTGCGCAGCTCTGCCACATCGTCTGTGATTGGATGATTTTACCCCCACTTGCCTTGACAAATTACAGACGTACGGGGTCACAATAATCTTATTCTGATTGGTGCAGTCAAATGAGAAACGTGTCTGAACATAGACACGCGGCCAATAACCATGAAGCAGAGATGCCGATGTGCACGAGAGACACTGAAACAAAGTGGGGCAAAAATTTTTTCGCGACAAAATCGTGGCCCTAGTAATTACATACAACTTTCTTACTGGCAAGATGTACTACAGGTAGAGGTACGTAAATTTCGCAGATACATTTCAGGTCAGGTTGAACGCCAATTTTGTATACTTCATTGTCGTGTCTGTGACTTGCTGGCGGCTGGTACGAAACGCGTTTGAGTACTGCAAGCCAGTAGTAAATAAGGAAATAATGCGAAGTGCTGTCGCTTGCTACCTGCTTGTACGGTTATAAGCCAATAGATAATCGATTGTGGCCAGTGGATGTATAGGACTGACAAGTCTAGGCTGCTGCCAGATGTATCCGCGAAATTGACGTACCTCTAACTACAGGTCATGAACATGACTGTATGAAATGTGTGTTTCATCAGTGGATTGTTTCAGTGTTCAATTGTTTTTCAATGTGAGGTTATTTGTTCCAGCACATGCACATAGTAGTGTGTAAAATTCAGTTGAAAGCTAAGTTTTCAAGAGTTTTAATTTCCCTTTACTATTTATACAGAAAATGATCAGTTCATTTTCAATTTAACTTTGGGAACGAAATCACCTCATCAAGTTTGTCGATACAGTTCATATCTGTTCTTTGTATATTAGTGGACAACGATGAGATTGTGACTTTGAAATCTGTTTCCGAATATAGGCTGTGTTGTGTACAGCAAAATTTCTTGAAAAATTCTGTCTAGAGTTATTTGGAATATTAGACGCCTCCGAAGTGTATGCGACATTGGTATGAGATCGATGAGGATGGAGAAATTAAATAATACGAAATCCGCCAGAGCCTGTACCAAGGAATCATCCCAGCATTCGTTTGGAGCGATTTAGAAAAATCCTGGAAAACCGAAATCTGGATGTCCGAACCGAAAATTAGTTTCTCATGGTTTTTCGCAATCACTTGAGGATAATTTTGGTATGTTGCCTACATAATCTTTGGAAAACAAGGCACAGCACTGCCCTGAACATTAAAGCATTAGAGTGCTTTTCTCATTTGATCAACCTTGAATGGGAGCAGGCTCTGCTGTCTGTAACTAAAGTGTTTACTACTAAATCAAAAAAATAAAAAAAATGTTAACATCAGTATATATCAAGTATGTCACCAATGAGAGAGAGGGAGAACGACAGACGTAGTGTAACTTCTTACATTTTGTAGACTTTGTGGGTTCAATCGCAACTTGTTTCCCTGTGGTATTTATATTCCTTAACTAGTTTCCGACCTTAAGTAAAGAAAAAATCTACTGTTTCTGAATCTGTCACTTTTTAATTCATTATTTAAAATGTCGATATCCTGATTACCTCCTCCCGTGTCACATACACACGCTAACCCACACACACACCACTCACTCACATACACATACGCGGTATCTTAATTTTGTATGTAACACAAGTTGGGTTAACTAGTGAAAATGCACTTGGTTTTCCTTGTCTGTATGTTGCCTTTGGAACAGCAATTCAGAATAACCCCAATTACGAACATTTTTAATGTCCATCATCATAATTTTACCATGAAACTGAACGCTAGCAAAAGTAATACCAAATAAAGCAGTTTTTATTGGTTTATAAACAATACGTATTTTTCAGATAGTCGGTACAATATGGAGGTTACAACAAACGTAAATAATTTATGACGATGTCATATTCTACAGTAACAAAGGGAATGTAAAATACATTACACAAAAGTGAAATAATTTTTAACATTAATGAAAACGAATTTTAGATAGTGCAATTTCCTTTCAATTGCGAGATTATCAAAAACAGCAATTACAACCTATTGTCGAAAACTAACCTACTTGCTGTTTTAATGTTACTTTAATGGTTAAAGATAATTGCTGGAAAATAATATGCGTGATAAATAAACATAACAAAAAAAAACTGCATTGGCCTAGTCACACATTTCTCATAAAACACTTTTTAAAAAAATTAATTTAAAACACCGATTTAGACCTTAAACTTATTTATTAAATACATTTTGAATAAATAAATTTTACATGATTTTTTTTAATAACAATATTTGTTCTATGGAGATGATCAGATTCGTACCAGCACTTTCACGCTTCTGGACTACGCATTTTACCTTTAGAGTACACTGACTTACACAATTCGGTGTTTTGTTAATTATATCCATTAATTGTACACTTCAGTGATGTGACTTAAATTTAAAGCATGCAATAAATACCGGAATTCACTTTATTCGTGAAAAATTATTTCCAGAGGATGTGATTTTTGTATAGGTGTGTAATTTCCGGCGCGTCTATGATTTTGGTAAACTACAAATTTGACCTAAATATTTTTACAAAGATAAATCCTTGTGACTTTATAAACAAATGGTTTCTACAAGGAAATTTATTTGTTTATAAAGTTGCAAAAGTTGGTACAACTACAAAGAAATCCCTTATCATTTTTACAAAAAAAAATGTTACAGTGCGTGAACTTTCGGTATGTATGGAATTCCTATGCAGTTTTACAAACAACACCTTTGTAACTTTACAAATAATTGATTTTACAAAGAAAATCTTTGTAATTTTACAAAAATATTTGTAAAAGTACAAAGTAAATCCTTGTGAATTATATATATTTTTAGTGTGTTATTATTGGCAGCTTGTCTTTGCACAGAGGCGTAGCTTATTTGACTGTGCCAATAAGAATATAAGTTTACTTAGATACGATCCGTCTGTGATTTGACTTTGCTTTTATGAAATTCTGAGAAAAATGTTGAATAAAGTTCTAGTGCCATGCTCGTACTGTTGAGCAAGATAAATAGAATTTGCGGTATAATCGGAAATTCAGCATTTTACTCCTCAGATTTTCATTTAAAAATGTAAAATAAAACAATCCAATTTGACGACTGAAGTCAAGCCTTAAGGGGCCTCCTTAGATAAGTTGCGATTGTGTGTGAGGCAGGAGAGGTAAGGTTGCCGTTGCGACTTATGTAATGTATTAACGCCTCTCCGCGCAAGCCACTCAGCTGGCACGCAGTGCTTTACTATTATCCTTTTTCTTATTAAACTTTAAATTGTGACCACATTATTTTATTTGTGATCAACATAGTTCAAAGTCTAACGTTTGTTTCTATAGTTATGTTTTTTTTTTTTCGAATCAGATTGTCATTTTTTCTGATAGGCAGTCTGGAAAAGCCATTTCTGGCCATTTTGAGGGGCGCGAAAATGATGTTTCTAATAAACGTGCCAAATTTTTTTAAACTATATTGACATAGTTGGAAGTGTGTGTTCTTTTCGTAGGTATACAAATATAATGCGCGTTAAATAGTTTCGTATAGAACTAAAAATTATAACTGGCTGCAACGCATTTTAAGCGCAAGAAGGGAGGCCCCTTAAAACAGCCAATCACTGATCACGAAGCATAACCATTGAAACAGGTACAAAGAACTTTTCGAGGGTCCCTACCTTTAACCTAACGATTACACTAACGTCACTTATCTTCCCACGCCATTACACTTCTGTACACATAGCTATTCTGTAATTGGTTCCCCTCCGAGTTAATTGTGGTTTGCAGATTTTCAACAAGATTCAAACACGTAGTTCATTCATTGGTCGTGGTAAATGAGATTGCGGACAGAAAATGTATAAGTACATCGTGGGTCATATTTCCCATTGCATGGAAGGGACTAAGCGAAAAATAACCTATCCTTTGAATTCTTTTTGAAAAACACCATTCCGTAAACTTAGGGTTGATTAAACATTACGAAATAGGTAATGCAAACTTACTGCTTAGTTGATAAGCGAGCTCACAGAGACACGTAAAGCCAACATTATTTACGGGTGGCCACACGCTTCATGGGCTAAGGATATATGTAAGTACATTCCAGAAGCCAATGTTCGTGTCGTCGAGAGGCTTGGTGCAAGGAGGGAAAGAGTTCTGTCGGCAGGTTTCTACAGAGGCGGGGGACTTGACTATCGAGGAAGAATGACTCGGCGGAGGCAGCGACATGAAATGTTGAGGACTCTCCAAAGAGTATGTAAGTAATAGATGGGAGTACCCTGCTATTGGTTGGTTTGAACCGCGCGTGCACCGTTCTGCGCAGACACGAGTCACGGAGCAGTACCGTGTATTTATTGTTATTGTAGTTTCTTAACCTAACAAAACCGACCTTAGAACGAGAGAAATAATTTTTTTCATAACTTAAACCAATCTAAAGCAATGAAAACTAATTTAAACTAACTTTAACTGATTGTTACTTTGGAACGGGAAAAGAGCGGAAAGGAGGCCTGCGCAGAACGTATGTGCATGGACGAAAATGAACAGCCGGTAGAAAAACCTTGTAAGTAGAGTCTACAGGCGCTTTGCAACCATCGGACTTCGTACGACGTCTTGTATGGTGATTGGTAGAGGGGAGAGAACAAAGATTCAGAGAGAGAGAGAGAGAGAGATGGAGAGAGAGAATTGGCGACAGCGGTCCTAGAAAGTATTAATGAGAGTGCAGCACGGATTGACAGCAATGCAACTATCCAAGTGCCATTTTTTTCTAAGTTTTCTGACTTCGCATCGATGAAAATGTGATTAAATAATGAAACCAACTGTAAAATAATCTTTGAACATTTTAACACGAACTATTACGTAATAAAAACTTCTGTAACTTAATTAGAAGTGTGTCTTAAAGCCAGAGCAACTCCTTGAAGAAATTTCTCGGGAATCGGACACTTGCCATCAATTAGTGTTTGGTTTATTTGGCTACTTTTACATTGATACAACTCTTAATGAATCCTCATAAAGTTTCGTTATTTGATACTGGTGTCTTTAATATCTGATGCATGGTTATTTTCCACAATTTCGATTTTTTTTTTGCAAAATAAAAAACACTTTACAGTATTATAACTACACTAATTATTATTTTAAAAATTGTTCCCATTTTATTAAAGATTTCACACACAAGTACGTGACAAATTGTCACCAAAACATGTAGGAAACACCGAAGATAAAGGAACATGTTTTGGACGACTTGAACGCCCTCACTATTTACACAAGAATATCCGTAAATTCATGGCGCATGCTGGTCATCCGTAGATGCCACATCGAACTGCACTAAGTAGGTACGAAACTTGATGAGTTTTCCTTTCATCTGGTGAAGATTTCACATTTCTATCTTGTTTCGTTGTTTTCCTGTGATCGGACATAAGTGCACCATGACTTAACGGAAACACTATATTGTACTCAAGTAAACAACAGCTGCTCACTGCCTATTCCCGCCAATATACCGATACTACGTGATTAGAGATGATGGTAAATCGCGAAAATATTTTGAGCGAATATACCCTTGAAAACACTGTGGCATTTCCCGACACGTTTGATTGGGTGATACACGTCTGACAACACACTGTAGCCGTCGGCAGACTAAAATAGGCATCCCATATTACAATAGCGGGATTCTTATTGTCTCAGTCAAACAGGGCACAAGCGAAAGCCAGTTATTTTTTCATAAACTGAACGTACGTTGCAACCTAGCAAACATTCAAGTTTTCCCCAGATATCATCATCTCTACACATAATTAATTGAGCCTGCATTTCCCTGCTTTTTTATTATTGGTTCAATGCCTTTCAGGAAGTGTCAAATTAGACAAGGGTCAATAGAAAAAGTGACACGGATTTACAGATATTTGAGTTCTAGCTTGAGCCCAAATGAAAATGTGAATTTTTCAGGTACCTATCAACAGGCAGATGTAATGCTAGAAAGATAGAGAGGTGTGAGGGTGAGAAAATCAGGGATAGCGAGGCTATAAGCCAGGGGCAAGAGTGTATTGTGCGAGGCTATTGTGAGCACGCATCGTACGCACGACCCTCACACAACGCATCGCCCCTGAAGACCTCACAGGGTGGCTCAGAAGTATAAGTGATGAGAGTCGCGACACGAACTTGTCTCTGCGGCAACCTGCGACCAGCGACACGACTGTCGAGCGGCCAAGTCACCGTGACATTGTCGCAGTTAAGTTACAACATTTAGTTCCAGTCTGAGCGTTCTTTATAACATCGGTTTACTTTCACTATAGGATGCTTTTACTCTTGGAAGTACTATCAGTTTTTTTTCATAAAATAAAGATGTTAAACATGAAATGTTACCGCTTTAAGTTTGTAAATTGTATAGCGACAGCCTCGACATAATGTTATTTTAAATAGCGTAAAAAGAAATTACGTAAGAAAATACAGCAAGAAACGTCTGAAAATATGCAATGTCTTAGTATTTAATGTAAAAACGATATGTATTTTCCTGCTGCGTATTGTTAAATATCTATCACAAGGAGGCATTAATCTAGCACTCGTGATCTGGATTATGAAACTGCCACAACTGCCTTCTGTTATATTATCAAGAAATTGTTCCTGAATATTGAAGGCCAAGTACGAAGATGTGACTTACAAACTTATCCGTTTTATCTCTGGAAGGCAATCCAATGGAGAACTAAATGATAAAATAATGTAAGCATGCGTTTGTAGAGTGAGTATAATGCTTCCGCGGATTATTAAGGGTTCAAATTCATAACGTCTTTGTCCAGATCCAATTCTTTCAGACTTTTCTGTGAACGCTGCCCTCGAGAGAGCTGTAGCGAGAAAAAAAGATATTAATTTATATTCGGTGATGTCAGTCATTTTGAACTAGGCTATGTTACTATAGGTCGAAGATAAATAGTATAGCTCCATAAGGACCATATACTTGGACATTGATCAAAGACGGAGGCAGTAAATCCTGAATAAAACTTACATAAACATTCAACTTTTAAAAATGTATATATTTTCTTAAATGTTTGAGGTATTATTTGAAACGTAATGACGTTTCAACCCACAATTTCCAAGAAAATATTCTAATTTTTTAAAGTTCTGTGTTTATAATTTATTAAGAATGTACTGATTGTGTCTTTGATCAGTAATTCTGTAACTTTAATGTTTAACTTCATACTCCAAACATTTATTTTTACTTTTTAGTTCAATAGTCAACAAATAAAGACATATTGATAAAAATACTTATTACGTTTATTTTACTTTGTACCTTTTATCATTAGCTTATATAGTATTTTTAATTATATGTCGTAATATCTTCACTTGTGCGTATACATTTGTTTAATATTAAATTTTATTCACTTCAGCTATTCACATGTTCAGTAATATTTCTCGATATATTCAGTGGCGAAGATTTTTGGCCCTAAGTACAATATAACATAGTCGATTGTGATACCTTACTTCCGCTTGACAAATTAAATTTTAGAGATCTAGCTTAATTTAAATGGAAAATTAATCAGATTTTTTAAAATAAATCTGACTTTTGTAAATGACGTTAAAATCACATTCAAGCCAGGCAATGATATTATGTAACATACAATTCAAGAAATTTGGTTGAATATCTCAGTAATTTTTCGTGTTTTAAAATAGAATAGTTTTGGTATTCAGCGTAAGGATGAGCTAACATATTTTTGTGCATCCTGTGGTACGTTGGCTGCGCACTCTGACAGATGACTATCTGTGGATATGTCACTTCTATTGTGGTAAGCCAGGTCAGATCTATACCCAGTTCAACCGCGATACAGCCTTTAGAAATGCGCCTCTTTTCCCGTAGACAGCTTAAATTCGTCCCATCCTGCTTTGAGCATTTCATCCTGCTACAATCTCTGAAACCTTTAAACCAAGAGTTCTTCGCTTGCCCTTTCAGTCATTCACACTCGACTCATAATAATGATATGATAAAACAAAACAACATAATAGCAGTACTAGAGTATAGGTCATTATGGATAAAGTGATCATCACGTTTGTAACTTTAATTACTTTATTCCCCTTCAGATAATGCATAGTTTCCTGCCGTCTAGGACCGCGTCAAGAACGGATTTGGGGGGGGGGGCATTTGCTCCAGGCCTCTTATTCTAGGAGACCTCACTTTTTGGATAAAAAGTATAAACATTCATAATTTGAAATGATTGAGATTTTCAAAACCTCTCGTTAAGGGACCGATCTACCACAATTTTCATCACAATTTTTTTTTATTTTTTACTTGTACCAGATATTTTTTTTTCCTTATTTTAGACACAAAATGTGACTAAATTTGGCTCTTATGAAATGTTTTTATCTCTCATAGTTTTTCGTGTAACGGTTTGTTAAAGTCATATTTTGCATATTTCCGTTTTAACGACTACACTAAAACCAACTGATAAACCAAACTCAAAAAAATCACAATGGATAAAGACATTGCAGGCTACAATGTCATGCCCTTAAACCTAATTGGTAGCTGTGAAATAAACAATTTAAGTGTAAAGTGCATGTCAAGACCACGACCTAAATATTCTGAATTGACAAGGTCAGAATGAAAATGCAGCTAACAGGTCAGAGAAGCGCATTATCATTGTATCTATAAAAGAATGGAAACCTCATTTTATCCTGCCCCGGGCCGCACATTCTCATAAAGTGGCTCTGCTGCCATTTTAAATTTAAGCAGAACAACCTCACTTAAAATCAAAGTATGTATATTGTGCTGCATTCAAATATAACGTTTGTATTCACTATAAATAATATGTTTTAGTGACTGTTCTAAACAATATTGTATTCGAAAGTGCTCTCTTTATCGTGAACTGCTATAACCAATAGGCCTATAAAACTTGTCTTTTTTTTTTTTTTTTTTTTTTAATCGTGCTATCATATTATTTTCTTCAAACTACTATCTAAAATGAATCTCAGAAAGAGAATTGCTTTAGCTAGTAAACTATTGTTCTTTATTGTTTCAAAAAGTTTTATTTCCCCCTTTGCTAGCGTAGAAGTGTTTTATTTTACAGTTTTTTAATGGTAAAGAGGACTTATTTTTCTATTAATTAACTGTATGTACTGCTTAAAAGCATAAGTTGTATATTTGTCTGAATTTCGTGTTTTTATAATCGACGATAAAAAATATTTACAAGAATTTAATTTCGTATTTTTAATTCTGAAAATATGTTCTCTTATTTGTCCATTTCTAAGAGGCTAGCCAGGTACCTACAAAATCTAAAAATTAAGGGTATTATGATGAAGCAAATAGGCCATATAATTCATGAAAGTACGAATGTTTAAAACAACAATAATACAGGTTCTAATGTAATGAACATTTGAAATGTGAACACGGACGTAATGTGTTTACTTGTCTATCTGTGTGTATTATGTGGTTTTCCGTTACTCACTATTTGCTGTAACGGCGTATATCCAAAACACTTTTTTTGATTGATAGTTTGCCCCCGTTACAAGAATTTTTATAAAATAACATAATTTAAAACAGTTCAGATTTGTGTAAGGTTATGAAGATTCCGTGTAGACAGTGTGTAAATGTGATGTCAGCCTAGACAAATTCTTAGTAACTAAATAGTCGAGGCAGATGTGTATTTCTAAGATGTAAAGCTGATATTGTAAATAAACTTGAATCGACTGACAGTAGTTGTTGGATGTTTTAAGTTGTTGCCATCTTTTTTTCTTACTGTAGAGCTAGTCAAACTTTTTTTTTTTAATTTGTTGGTTACTTTCCAACTAATGTTAGTCGGCATAATGTTGTATATTCCTAGATTCCTTTATTTAAATAACGCACTAGTTTATTCACTACTAGCTGAACATGGAAAACTTCAGATTATTCTTGCATCGCAGTTTTCCCCAGTTCCCGAACAGGTTTAAAAATTGCTTTTCTAAAACTTCCGCCATTTATTACACAGTTTTAATTACGTACATTTAAATAAACTTTATGCTATTGGCTACTACATAGTTACTCTCTACTGTCTCCTTTATCTGTCGAAATAATTAGGCCTGCTCGTATTATAAATATGTTATGATCGCAATAGTGAAACTTCAGCATTTATTTTACTTAGAAAAATATAATTTAATGTTATTCCTTCTTGTTTGTTCGTGACATCAAGATGAATAAACCATACTAGAAATCAGACGATTTAAAAAATACAGACATTTTCTTACCACCACTTAACATAAACCCCGGCCATCGTAGCGTAGTCGTTTAGGCGCCGGTCTACGTTGCGTTATGTCCTGGGTTCGAATCCCGGCTAAGGCATGGATGTTGAACTGTCTCTTCGGGTCGTTAAAATCCCCTCACTTCACCTTATTAGAAACATTATCCAGCACTAAAACTGTTTAGCACTCAAGTTATCTTAAAAATCTGCTGGTATCTTTTGGTCAATATTTTCGGTCAATCTACTTGTCAGTGTAGGACAGAATCATTTCAAGAAAAAGATAACTTTTCCTAATTCTAAAATTTTGTCATATCGCATCAATGCGTCGCCGTGGTAAAACCCAGCTTAGGAAAAGAACATTGCCATACACCTCAGAAGTGACCTGTCGCTAGCGGACGAGGGATTCTGAAAGGGCCTGTTCAATCGGCGGTTCGCACAACGAGCAGCGTCGCCCTCGAAGAGCGACACATCCCATTGTTCGCGGAAGAGACGTTGGCACTCCTGTGGCTCGTCGTTGCGTGTAAAATCCCCCGTCCCCTCCAGTCCTCACCTAGGTGGTCCGCTTCCCTCCAGTTATTTCATACGTGAGCACAGCACGCACACACACACACATACACACACACACACACGGCGATGTTATCCGACCTAGAGCAGATGAAGAGGTTCGCATTGTCAGCCTCCGGGCTGCCACGACAATGGGCGACCGCCCCGGGGAAGCGAACCATCAACACCAACATCACGCGGGGATGACAACGACGATGTGACTTTTCGATGAGCCACCACCTTTCTCTCTCTCTCTCTCCTCTCTCACCCTCTCTCTGTCCCTCGGCGGCTACTGAAGACGGCAGATGCTCCCGCATGGGAGACAACAACCACTTCCATCCACATCGCAGCCAAAATCTTCAGCTTAAGAGCGCGTGGTAGATAATTCAACGCTAAAAGTATTAATCTACAACTGTAGGTTTCTTGAAGCCAATTTGCGAAAATTAAACAACAGCAATCCTAGAAAATATTTTTAGCCAACGATTTAAACAAAATTGTGTCCAGTGTTACGAACTTCTGAGGCACAATCTCTGACGCCAGATCCTCGTGTATTTCTGCAGCGCAAGAGATCATGCGTAACGAATGAATAATTTTAGATAAATATTTACACATAAAGTTGGCAAATATCATTATCTAGGATTGTCATTGAGTATGTTATCCATACTGGCTTCGAATAAAACGTTGAAATCAGTTGATATTTTCAGCGTTTTTTTATCTACCACACACTCTTAATCGAAAACAGCCTTTTTTTTACAACAGTAAACAAATGCCTTCCACCCTACACATTTCATACGCTTCCTATTTATCAGTCAGTCACTAATCATTATTTACTTCAGTAACGAGGCTGTAAGTCGTGGTGAGAGATGATGGTTTATCGAGGGAAAACTTGACTGATTGCTGTGTTTCATCGCACGTTCAGCTACAAAAGCTCATTGGCTTTTCCTTTTACTCTGAAGCTGTTACCCTATTTGACTGAGCCAATAAGAATCCTGCTATTGTGTTATTTAATGCCTGTTATTGGTCTGCAGACATCTACGGAGTGTCAGGCGTGTATCGTCCAATCATATATGTTGCGAGAAACTATAGTGTTTTCAAGGGTATGTTGGCACAAAACATTTTGGCGATATACCATCATCTCTAGTCATAGGTAAGCTGTAAAAATATTTTAATTTTACTCTACAAGCGTAAAGTTATATTCTCTGGCCTTGATATTAAGACATTATTTCCCTCACTCTGATTAACAAATTATAGTAGCCTACTCTATGGCAAAATGACTCGTATATGCATGATGACTAAGCGACGTAATATGCTGGGAGTCTATTTCTGTTCATGAAATGTATTGCGTTGTTAGCAGTATATAGTTCCTTCTTACACTCACTAATTATACAGAGTCGAGCACAACGTATGTCCAATGAAGTCAAAATTGTCTGGAATTTGTACAAGATCTACCTTTCTCAACTTTCCAGGGTTTCGTTGCATATACCAGGAATTACTGACGCAGTTGTTATAAATGCGAGAGAAATGTGAAAAATCCTTGTGTTCGTAAAGCTTGAATGTGTGTGGAATGTTATAAATGTCCTACTTACATAAATATCTCAACATATTCAAATAACTGCAACGCTCGAACCGTAAATAAATAAAATAAATTATTTAATAAGTCATTGGCAGTATTAAAGCGTAAGCTTTATCTTACCCTTTTAATCTCTGCTTCTCACATGTTCTAGGCTACACCAATTCCCATCAGCATTTAAGTTTTAAAAAATGCAAGAGTTTAAAACATGAGTTCATTAGTTACTAATGTATCTTAAACAGTATCACTTACACTCTGTATATTGCACAACTATAAAACTTACGGTATTAATGGTAAACAGAAATAAATAAAACATACAAAGATAATAAATTCCTTATAACCGACAGGCGCAATTTCTTACTTACAAAAACTCCTCGTGCGATGCGACGCTTTTTCGTTCTTTGATTGCAACAAGAAGGAAAACAGCATAGACGACACTAACACCAACGGACGTAAAATCAATGACGTAACTATGCGCTGAGCACTAAATTTTCACGCAGTGGTTTCGTTTTATTACTAGTTCCAGTGAATGTTAAATGGTTAGTGGCAAGCATATCGTAAAGCCAAACGAAAGATTCTAATATCAGGATTATATTTTTTCCAATAACAAAACATTCTTAACAATGATTTTTCATCTTTTCGAGGGCCCCCAAAATTATATATAATAGGCATGTGGTATTTTTTTTTAACATTCCTCTATTATTTTAAGTAGGTAGTACTATTTAATTAAAAAATATAATAGGAACATGCTTAGCATTTACGCATGGAAAATAATACGTATGACACGCTCAACACCGTAGACCTTTTTCACCTTGCGAGGATTTCTCTTAATGCGAATAACCCAGTACTAATCTGAACTGGAGATACTTTATAGTCCGACTGCACAAAATGTTTAATTTGGTGCTATTTGGTTAACATATGGCAAACTTTATCTGAATGGATCAAACTCAAATGTTTGAATTCTTACGTTTTTTTTTATTAAATGGTCCTAAAAGAAAATATCTTGGGTCGAACAATGTTACCCCTGCAGCCAGAGTATCCACATCTGACGGTAACACGAGAGATACAGCCGTTTGAGCGCCATCATTCTCATGACAGAGAATATTTATGAGCCATGTTCTGTGGGACAGCTTACGAAGCATTTACGGGGCGATACGAGAAAAAGCCAGTCTCACTGATTGTTTAGGTTCATCCATCGTTGTGTAGCACTTCTTTGCAACACACCCATTTATGAACCCCTAAAGAGAATTAACACATATTGGAAGATCTGGGCTTCGAGTTGGCCATTCGAACCCAGCGGGCTAATGTTGTGTTTTTTACGTCCACGAGATATCAATAAAGTATTCTAAAACGTGATTCAAGGTTTTTTCGAAATTTACTATCTTAAGTGGTGAAAAGACCTTGAACTTGTTTTAGATAAATCAACGATATTTATCGAACCCGTCGAGATATACAATTAATTTTTGCTTCAGGATGTTGATTACAGAAATTACCGCAAAACAGTTTTCAGATTTTTCGAAATTCGATTTCTCAATACTGTGCAGGAGTGATATGTGTTTTTTTTTAGTGAATGATCGATTTTAATTCAACTGAACGGGCTAGCGATGTGATTTACACTTCAGTTGGATACTTATACAAATGTCTAAGATGTAAATTCAAAATATTTCGAAATTCTACACCCAAAAGGGTGAAAAAACACAAAATTTGTTTTCCATCAACCCGCGATATCTATCTAACCAGCAGCGATATTGAGGTGGTGTTCGCGTCAGAGAGATGCTTACGTAAATATTTAAAAAAAATATATGTATGTATTTTTTTATTTGTAAGAAACGTTAGTTATTAAGAATAAAACTTAGTTGGTCAATAATCAAGGCAGACGATCCGAAAAGCAGGAACGAGCAGCGAGAAACAACTTATACAGGAGTTTCACTACAGTAACCTATCGAGACGTAGTGTTGTACAACCTCTATGAGCCCAGGACACAGATATATATATATTTTTTTTTCAATAAATTTTATTTTCATGGATTATTTCGACGTTACGTGACGCAGTTGTTTGTCACTCAGGTCTAAATTCCGGGAGGTTCTGGGCTCGAATTCCGTTAAAAGCTGCGTGCAAACGTTCAATTCTGACACACAAAAACTACAAGGCAGATCGAATTAGTGCAATTTACATGTAGTCTTTAAAAGGGGTAAAAT
>PNEQ01023533.1:5449-29446 GCA_003012365.1 Medauroidea extradentata
GAAAATTAATTTGGTCAGGGAAAGTCAGGGAAACATGTTTTGAAACCCTGTGAGTCAGGGAAAATTACCCTAAGAGAGCAGAAAGTCAGGGAAAATGTTCTGAGTATGATATTAAACTGCTCTCTTCACAACCTGCACTTTTTTCTGTTGTGAAGGCCACTTTTCCTCTTTTGCATGTTAGTTTTTCTACTCTTTTTATATGTATTTTTGTTGTTTTATTATTATTACTATAATTATTATTATTTAGTGTAAGTTTTCAGATAGTCAAATATGGCATCCACAACTTAGTTTATATGCATTTATTTCAATGTTACTGATTTAAATTGTTATATAAAATATCTTTTGCTTAAAAGGAGAGTGATGGGCAGCTATGGGGATAGTGGAGGCTGCAAAGAAAAGTTCATTGTATAAGCATGTTATTATGATCATATTAATTATGGTGAGGGAAATTTTTAATGATTGGTCAGTGAAAGTCAGGGAAAAGTCAGGGAAATTCATTTTAATATTTCTGTGGGAACCCTGGTAAGGGAAACAGTAACGTGGCAAACACTGTTTACATTTGTCGTTCTGAAATTTCTACGCAGTTATACTATGTGATTATATGGTAGTATGCTCTCCTTAGTTCAAAAAATTCATAAGGTACCAAAATAACCCAACATAGTTTTGATTACTAAGCAATTATTATCTTGGCTCTCAATGTTATTTCAAATTTCCCGCGCATATTTCACTAAAGTCACGTGACACATGTTGAACACACAATTCCGTACGCAGCCGTATAGAGGATACTCCCTCTACCCTATATTTACTCTAAGGGTTGTATCAAGGAGCAGTTATCAGAAAATAATTGTGGTAAGCAATGTGTCAAAACGCAAAAGATCTTTATGTTTGTGTGAACAAAATATATCTTTGTCTGCGTAAGTTAAGTTAAAAGTCAAGACTCTAATTAGATCATTCGTTATCTGTGATGGGTAGACGGAAGTGTTTGTTCAAACTGCAAAAAGATGATGATCCAGATCCACAACCACAGCAAAAATTTGCTAAAGTTTTGCCCAATGGACAGCGTACATCCGCCCAGCTAACAGCAGTTAGCGTTTCTTCTATCAATGTTTCCTCATTTCTTTCAACTTCATAACAGTTTGAAGGTATCCCACACGTGCAGAATACCACGAGGGTTGTGTCCCAAGCCGCGGGAGTCCGCGTATTTGTTTAGAGGTCGCAATCCGGACACCACGAGAGGTGGTGGTGTCCCGAGCCGCGGGAATTCGCGGGAGTCTGCGTATTTGTTTAGAGGTCGCAATCCGGACACCACGAGAGGTGGTGGTGTCCCGAGCCGCGGGAGTCCGCGTATTTGTTTAGAGGTCGCAATCCGGACACCACGAGAGGTGGCTGTGTCGCGAGCCGCGGGAATTCGCGGGAGTCCACGTATTTGTTTAGAGGTCGCAATCCGGACACCAAGAGAGGTGGCTGTGTCGCGAGCCGCGGGAATCCGCGTATTTGTTTAGAGGTCGCAATCCGGACACCACGAGAGGTGTCTGTGTCGCGAGCCGCGGGAATTCGCGGGAGTCCGCGTATTTGTTTAGAGGTCGCAATCCGGACACCACGAGAGGTGGTGGTGTCCCGAACCGCGGGAATTCGCGGGAGTCTGCGTATTTGTTTAGAGGTCGCAATCCGGACACCACGAGAGGTGGCTGTGTCCCGAGCCGCGGGAATTCGCGGGAGTCCGCGTATTTGTTTAGAGGTCGCAATCCGGACACCACGAGAGGTGGTGGTGTCCCGAGCCGCGGGAATTTGCGGGAGACCGTGTATTTGTTTAGAGGTCGCAATCCGGACACCACGAGAGGGTGGTGGTGTCCCGAGCCGCGGGAATTCGCGGGAGTCCGCGTATTTGTTTAGAGGTTCGCAATCCGGACACCACGAGAGGTGGTTGTGCCCCGAGCCGCGGGAATTCGCGGGAGTCTGCGTATTTGTTTAGAGGTCGCAATCCGGACACCACGAGAGGTGGCTGTGTCGCGAGCCGCGGGAGTCCGCGTATTTGTTTAGAGGTCGCAATCCGGACACCACGAGAGATGGTTGTGCCCCGAGCCGCGGGAGTCCGCGTATTTGTTTAGAGGTCGCAATCCGGACACCACGAGAGGTGGCTGTGTCCCGAGCCGCGGGAATTCGCGGGAGTCCGCGTATTTGGTTAGAGGTCGCAATCCGGACACCACGAGAGTTGGTTGTGCCCCTAGCGCGGGTATTTGCGTCGTCCGCGGATTATTTGTGGAGACTCTAGTTGTGGCCGTCACGAGAGGAGGACGGGCCCTAGATTCGCGAGAATCCGCCTTTAAGATTTGCAGTGTTTTTGGACGTCACCAAGGTTGCACACTCGTGGGACTGACTATAGATAAATACGGGGTTCCGAAGTATTCAGAAAAGAAAGAAATTCATGCTTATTATTTCGCTACTATTAACACCTACTTCCTACTAGAACAGTGATCGAAATTAATGTGTATATTTTCTCTGCAAATAACCGGGGGAGGTTGTAAGAGGTAGAGCCAGCCTTTCTTTGGTTTCACGTGTCCCAAGATACCATTGCGGCCTTCCTTCCGGTAAAATGTTATATAATATTCTAGTTAGATCAAATAACCGGTCTTGATACAAAATAAACAAACTAAAATTACCGAAAAATCGGCAAAATTCTGCTGAACATAAAGACGTATTTTACTATTTTACTGAGTAATTATTACAATATCTAAAATATTAAACAAAATCTTGGCATCGGACCACGGCCGTAGAAGAACAGGTCTAGACACTCGCCTGGATATTTGACCCCTTTGTTGTTTGGCTGTAGTTCACGAAGTTACCGAGAATATTGTGTTTTATTGGCGCTGATGTTAGGGCGGTCGGTCTAAACTCCGCTCACTTCCTTTCCGCTAAGATAAACAATTTACCAAAACGTATTTTTTTTTTATCAATTTATGAAATACTTTTTTCGCTCACAAATTTAGGAAAAGGCTCCAGCAATCTTTATATACTTTAAAAATTAAACAATTGAAAAACGTGGACGGAGTTTGAGTCTGACCGCCCGGAAAACAGCGCCATAAAGTGCGACATCCTCGGTAACTTGACGAACTACAGCCAAACAACAAGGGGGTCAAGCAAAATACATTGTTAGATAGGCGAGTGTCCAGACCTGTTCTTCTACGACCGTGGTTTGTACTTAGTTTTGTTATCTAGCACAGGTTAGGAAAGCTACTACGAAGTAAAAAAAAATTGCCGCTTTATTGGTTTTAATCTTCAAAATAAATAAGTGAATGGATAGTTGGAATACAAAAAAAAAAAAAAATAAGTTTCCGATATTTATGACGAATATTTTATGTAACTAGCATAGAATACAGAGGTAGCAAATACGCAGTGTTGTCCTTTTTTTTGTACAAATACCATTGAATACTTGTGTATACGGTCACTTTTTAGTCATTTTTTCCTTTACAGTCACTTCTTAATCACATTTCCAAGTCAGACAGACTGTATTCACTATTTTAGAGATATTAGACCACTCCGAGGCCTGCAATTATGAAGACTGATATCCGCAAAGATTGTCTTCCTACATCACAGTCACACTGCAGGGTAGTTTAATGCACTTCACTTAGAGTAGCAGTTTTCTCTCTAGTGCTACTTGTCTTATGCTACTGTAATAGCTACCCTATCAACCTAACCTATTTTAAAATACTGTTTTTTGTGTTAGTGAAGTGCGTTAACATTACCATATCAGAGAAAGAAGACTGAAAAATTTCGGCGTATGTCGATAATTTACGTGTACAGTGTAGTTTTATTTATTTAATTAAAAATAAATAAAATTTAAAAATGTTATAGCTTTGCATAACTCTGTCGGGAGGGGTGCGGAAAAACAGTTTGAATGCTGGAAAGGCATTCATCCTGATCGCAAACAATTTTTGTTTTAAGAACTACTTGTAATAAAAAAAAATAGTTTAAGAAATAATATAAACATGAAGAGAAACCTGAGGCCAGTATTAGTAGCTACATAGTCATAAATTAGACACTTACTGAATTTTGTGCATATTTAATGAAATGGTGGTTAGGCCTACACCACACCAGACAAATATTAAACAGTTTTCAGTTTAGCTCATGATAAGTTCCATCTTGTAACCAAATTAAGTGAATTTTACCTACTCCAGTTTGCCCATTCTAAACGAATTCCAGCAAGCAATTGTATCCTCATGCTAGCTTTACTTTGAATGATGGTAATGAATTGGCACCACTGTTTAGTGTCGTAATTTGCACACACTACACATGCTGTAATATAGCAAATCGTTCTAAAAATTTTTAAATATTGTGGTGTGATGAATATGAACGAAAGCGTGGTAGCATTTACTGAATCCATCTTATTCCCTATGTTTTAAGCAGTAGGTACTGAATTCATTGTTGTCCTACTTCATATGTCAGGCAGGTGAAAATATAAGGGTTTACTCATTAGCTTGATCTCCACCTGATATTGACATTTGCATCGTGCTGGAGTTATGATAGCGCTACAGTTGTGACACGAATAAAATAATTTGTCAGCCAATCTGCGTTAAGGCGGATATGCTGTCATCATGAGTGAGTGAGTGATTTTGGACAGCGCTCAACATCGACGTCGTAAGCGCAGGGGAGGGGTAACATAATGTGAGTGTGGAGCAGCACCTAAACAAAGGGGCAGGGGAAACGGGAGATCCCAAGAAAACCCGCCCATCAAAGACATAGTTCCACATGCCGAAATCCAGGGACCTACCCCGCGCCTTGGTGGAAGGCAATTGGTCAAACCAATTGGCCCCCGCTGACATCATAGAAACCTTGGTAGTTATTGGCTGACATATTTTGTTACTCGTGTTGCAGCATTCACGTCCTATTTGTTGCGCTGTTGTGATTCCAGTATTACTATTACAAAAAAACTATTGCATCTTTTAGACTGGTGTTTGGCACTGAAAAAAAAAAGTTAAATTCATATTATCCCCATATTAATTAATAACTTACGATATAGACCCACAATGTTTATATGAGTTACAGCTCATGATAACGTTGTACAGTATCATAATAAATATGAATGTGTAACTTTAAAATCTAAAACCATGTCTTGTCTCCAAAAGAGACCCTAAAATATGATTTAAGTAACTCCCTTAAAATAGACATAGAGGATTGTACTGTAATTGTGGGCATGTGACGTAAACAAAAAATTGTTAATAAAATGGGGGCATAAGCAACATATCAAGTACTGTACAGCAATTGGTTAAAATATATATAGTAAGTTGTAGGTAATTAGGATACCCATGTGCATTTTTGAAAGAATGGAATGCCAAGACAATTGAATAAATCTTTCTAAATTTTTTCTACGAGTAATTTTAATTGGCGACTTATCTATGTTAGTATTTTAAGTAAGTTTGTTATTTACCAAGTGTAACAAAATGTTTTCTATGTATTAAAGTGTGAAATGCACTCATCTTAAGACTTCAAGTTGTAGCTAACATATTTGTCCTTTTCTGTGATTTGTTGTATGTATTCAATTCATGTAAAATAGTTTCAAGACTTTTATTTTTTGTTTCTGGGACAATAATGTAATAGAAAGCTGCCGATGAAAGACAACACATTGAAAATAGCAGGTAATAACCACTTAACCCCAGTGCCTTGGTCATGCTGATAAAAAACCTTGAAACTAGAAATGAGGAGAAATTATTCATGCTAACACACAATGTGATAGCCACACTTTTAACCTGAGGAGCAAAGATCTCACCTATTACTATGAAAGGGACAGAACCAATACCAATGGCAAACCCGACCATGTAGACACAAAGAGCTGTCACAGGAACCCATCCAAAGAAGCAAACATCAATGCCTTTATTCCTCAAGAAGAAGTACAAACTCAGTGCTCCAAGGCATGATGCTGCAATGAAGCTGGAGATGACAAAAAGTAACTTCCTTCCAAGTCGATCTACTAGAAACGAGGTGACGTACACGCCTATCACCTGAAGTGTCCCGACCAGTATGGTGGCTACGTATGGAGACAGGTCACTGCCGGACTCTTGGAATATGGTTACAGTGTAATTAACAACTGCCATCACCCCTGAGAACTGGTTGCAGGCCATCGCACCTATTCCAATGATCAAAGCCTTTCTTGTGCCCTCATTGTGTATCACTGCAGATAAAAATGTTTTTTCTTTAAGTACTTGGTTTTTGTCATCGATCTTAACATTTTCTGTAATGGGGGTGGTTAATTTCATGTTTAGTAAGTTCCTAATTTTCTTAGCTTCTGTGTGCTTTCCCACTAACTCTAAATACACTGGAGACTCGGGCATCCACCAGAAAGCTACCAGGAAGGCTATTGGTAGAGCTACACATATTATGTTAAATATCTTATAAGAAAAATATGACCCAAGTATGTAGGATAAGACGATTCCTCCAGATATGAACATACTAATGAGTGACCCGAGAGATCCTCGGATATCATCGTCGACAGTTTCTGCAATGTATATGGAACAGAGGATGTTGTTGCCGGATGCCACAAAACCTGCAAAGACAGAATTAAATAATTTAAATACGACTACAGTGACAAAATGCATTGAAGTTATACTGAATTTAATGGCATTATAGATACTACATGTGTGTATGTAAACTGAAAAAGTATAGGTCTCATATGCTTAGCCACAATGAAGAACTATGTGTGGTTTACACACTAAGAACTAAACTAGTTAAGTCCATTAATTTGTGCAACACCAGATTTTCAACTTAAAAATAAGTCTTCAAACCCAGATGCTGATTGAAATGCATGTGGGTTTTTTTTCTGAGGGTACTTATGGCACTTGTAATAGGAATGCCATTTTGTCAGTTGGCCATATTAACAGAACACAGTGGAATATACAGCAGAAGTCTTGGCATCTACCATGTAGTTAATATTGTTGCATGCTGTAATTCTGAGGGCTGGGGCCTGTGTCGAAACACCATGAGGGCTGGCCCATGACTCACAAGCCGGGTGGCTATGTGATGAAAACTCCGCCAAACTATGCCATAGACCTGTCCCAACTGCGCTTTTACCCTACGGAATGACCTACGATACTCAAGTCACGTCCGAAACATGATGTAATGTCTATTTTTAGACCCCTGTAATGCGGTGAATCCCGAGAATTCTGCCAAGTATATAAGGGCCGAATCAACAGATTTGGAGAGTTCGCTATTGGTCGTGCTAGAGGAAGGTGTTATGCTTGTGGAAAGAGACTGGTGAAGACATCTCGGTGAGGCGGCAGGCGGCTACCTTCGGAGCAGCGTTGGGCGAAACAAGAGGACTGCTGCGGCGGGCTGACGGGCGAAGAGGAGGTGCGCGACGGGAGTCGAACCGAAGACCTCAAGAATGAAGACAGCGGTACACTCGGGGTGATGCGCAGCACACGGCGATTCATCACCACTGCGGACTTCTAAGGTTGTACATTGTCACTATTTGAGAGATTGTTGATTGGACATATGACTGAATTTTTATTGTGATTTGTAGTCTTTAATGGATTAATGGTAAATATTCTTGTGCTTTAATTGTCAAAGTTAATTAACGTTCTGTAGCACAGTAGTAATCGTGTGCGTAATTAAGGGTGTTGTGAAAGTTATAGTTGATTGCTGTTTTGTGTGTTTTCGTAAGCTTTGTGAGCTAGTAAATCAGTAACTTAATTCAACTCTTTTGTTCCTAATTATAAGACCTCTATCCCAAAGAGCTCAGGGAATTGCCCACATATAAAGTTTTTGCTTAAACTTGTAACAATATGTTTTTGACTCAGACGTGTCAATCAACGATGAGATAGAAGAAAGTGAAACCAGCAAATAATATACATGACAAATAAATATAAGAGCCAGTTTATAACTTTACTGTTTTCCTCACATGTCCCTGTAATCTTGTGTTGTCTATTTCACCTTCCACATATCAGCACTCTCCAATCTAGATGCTACATCACATCTCACCAGTTGCTGTCAGAAAAAAAAAGTGACCTCTTTTAACTAGTTAATAAATACACAAACGAACCATACAGCTTGGCTAAGCCTTTTTTTTCATTGTTTTTTTTATGACAGTATTATCATTATAGAAACTGTATTTTTGTTTTACATAAACTGATTTTTTAACTGTCGGACTGTGAAATGGTTGCAGGAATTTCACTGTAACAACAATTTATACTGTGTTCACATACTATTAGTCACTGCCATATTTGCACTGAAAAGCTGAACAGACTCAACAGAAACTGCAGAAAAAATTGCTTTTAGTGCACTAAATCCTTATAGTTTGTATATTATAAGTTATTTATTATAAAAACTTTTCTTGGTGTGGTAACACTAATCTGAAACAGCTTACACTATGCTGTTGTTAGTTGGTAGATTAATTAAGATAAGTAGGACTTGTACTGTACAATTTATGATGCAGTTAGAGATGGGACTACGCATTTGGTTAGTCGGCAATGGATAGGGATTGACGTCCTGGTGTAGGGAATTCTTACAAAATTCGCCTTATGTGATTTTGGAACAATGGAAAACTGAAATTATGATGGTGGGATGAGAACTTTCCAAGTTAAAAAATGGAAACACCACCACATGGGATGGCCAGAATGACCTAACCCGTTGTGTTGCCATTAGTGTAAAGTGGGGCCATGCTTTTCTAATGAGTCATCAAGTTGCTAACGCAACCTTGCGTTCTTTTCTGATATTAATCAAATAAAGGTTGAATACCCTGGCCAATGTAATCACTAGACTGGTCCCCAACAGACTGAGTGGGATTATATTGGCCATTGTCAAATTATTATTTTGATGTTGCAACAACCTTCGCCCAAATGCCACAAGATAGAATATGCACGGAACTTCATTCTGTTGGATGACATTATTCACATCTACGATTCTTCCCATGCGAACAAAAATATATATATATATCACTGAATGATGTGTTGAAGCAGGAGGCCACACTTTAGTTCAGTTATTATGCCATAAAGTATAGAGGCTCGATTTTCGACATATGGGTATTTGATAAAACATGGCTGTGTTCAGTATTAGTGTAACGTGCCTTCAGCACTTGCCTGTGCATCTTTTACGTTTCATGAGTACATCGTATTCACTTCATGAAGAAGTGTGCATTTTGTGAACTTGAATTCAATACAAGAGAAGCATAAGTGTTTGTTCTCTCAGCCAAAGGGAACCTTCCAGGATGAATGGGTATGTAATCTTGTGAATTCGAACAACGGCCAATATGACACCACGCCAGTGATGAACTATTTTCGGGAATGAAGCCTAGTAAGGGCACTTAGAAAACCAAACCGAATACAGTCCACATTTGCTTTTGTCTTAACAAATGTATTAAGTAGTAATACTGAATTTTTTGACCCCAGGTAGAGAAGCATGTACCTGTGCAGAATCTTCCAATGAGTAGCATGACCTCGGACTGGGCAAAGAGAATAAGAGACCAGCCGAGCACGCCGAACAATCCGACGACATAGCCAACTATCTTCCTGCTGCAGTATTTGCAGAGTGGCCCATACATTGGTGTCGATACTAACGCCCCCAAGGCCACTATGGATCCTAGCCAGGAAGCTGTCTGGTCGGTCATGGCAGAGTTGCCTACTGGGTTGTTGTCGGACTGCAGCACAGGTAGCACTGGGGACGACCAGCCTATACCGATGCCGGTAAGTAATGATGTTATGTTGACTGAAACAGTTCGAGTCACACATTCCACTTATGTTTATTCACTATTGCACTTGAGTTTTGGTACATCAACAGCTTTCTTTTTGAGTTAATTCTGTCAAAGAATTCTGTCTTAGAGTTAGTGGGCGGTAGCTTTTTCTTAACGCTCGAGGCACGGAAACGGGTAAGGCGATAAGTCGAATACAACACGTCCGTCAAACACCGCATCGCCTCTAGGCGCGAAGAATTAAAACTAGCGTGCAGTTTTTTCGTAAAAACAGTTTTTCAACGGGACTTCAAGCGATGACCCTGTTATCTTATTTGTAGAGAGTTTGCGGTAAAGTCCAACGCAGGTTTCTGTGGCTTAGTTTTACGATTACAGCTGATATTTTCTCAGTTACAGCAACGTGGAAAAGCCATTTTGAGCACTTTTGAAGAGCTTGGTAATCATGTTTTTAAACAGCGGACGGCATTTTTAAATCATAGGGACACAGTTTGAAGTGTGTCTTCTTTTCATAGACAATCGGATTGGAAACATTTTTGATAGTTACAAAAGAGAAAATAATTTCCGTACCACGCTACAGCACATCTCACGCGCCAGGCCCACTAATTCTCAAGGGCGTCGCTTACCACACTCTTCAAATGCGTCGCAGTGTGTTGTTCGAAAACAGGTTTCTTTTTCCTTCACAATTGTCCCAAAATGAAACACTTCAGACAAGGTCGTAATCTCCTTTTTAAGACACCATAATAATTAAAACTCTGTTTCTAAGGTCTCCAACATAGGTCTCCTATAAAAATGCAGAAATTTTAAATTATAATGAAAATAAATTAAATAATTTTATGTAGGAGACATTGTAGCCTACAACAACGTTATTGACTGCAATTTTTTTTCCCCGGTTTGGCATGTTTGTTGGTTTTAGTAGCGTACATAAAACTGTAAAATACAAAGTTTGATGCTTACGAGTCACTGCACACAAACTATGAGAGATAAAAAAATGTCATCATAAGAGCAAAATTAAGTCACAAATTATGTTTAAAATAAGAAAAAAGTATATGGTACAATAATAAAACTATGACAATGAAAATTGCTGTAGACTGTGCCCTTAATTTAATTACGTAGTTACAATTAGATTTGTAGCGATCAAACACAGTATGTAATAATGAATATTTTATAAAGTAAGTTGCTAATACAGAATTTATCATAACGTTAACGCTTCTCTACAAGTGTGAATCGTATCTGCCAATGTTAAATGTGAGCATAGAGCCATATGGATTGTCACATGGTTAAGTCAATGGAAGGAGTGAGTGGATCTATTTACAGTATAGTTTTTTTATTTAGTTGTAAATTGTTAATTCATGTCGTATAATGTTAACACGTAATGTCAAAAAATTAAACGCCAACTCCAATATTTTGCAGTTTTTTTTTAAATTGAAGTTCGAGCTGCGGTAGATGCGCCCATTTGGTGGTTCCTCGGCGGACTACCAACAAATGATTATGTCGCAGAGCACAGCACTTTAGGAAGTATTGTATCTACGTTTGGGCAGAATTACAAACCAAACTATTTCTTATACCGCTTTTCAAGAAAACTTTCGTTAACTGAGCCATACATTCTGATAAGATGCAATGAAATAACTAATAATGCTCACCGACTACAGCTGTTATGTATTGTCGTAACCTCTTGCCAGCACAGCACTTCTTTGAAAGAAGATTCATACTTTTCCTTTTCAACTATTGTGTTGCTATAAGAATGTTCTAGCAACCCTGCCAGTTGACTGATACTTACGTGTATGATATTTATCAGAGGAGAATTTTACATTCGATCCTATCAAAATTGTTAATCGTTAACACAGTTCGTGATTGATTTACTTATCAATAATTGATATTCTTGTGCGCAGTTATGTGCACTTAAATTTGTACCTAATGTGTTGTTGACGAAAGTTCTCTTTCTTTTCTACGATACATATATACCGCATTAAGTAGTTCTGCTCATGATACTCCTAACAGTTTCCAATTTGCACGCAATTAAATCCGACAACCGTATCAGCACTCTATCAGCAAACGAAGCCGCAAAAACACTTACAATCAAAATGTAATTACTTCTCTTAGATAGCATCAACGTAAACAATATTTTGTGATGCTTAAGAGTGTATGGTATGCAATCAAGCGCTAAAGGCATCAGTTTAGAAGCCAATTTGCAAAAATCAAAAAACAACAATCACAGACAATTTTTGCAGCTTTCCGAGCAAACATTTTTCTTGAGTAATGTGTACCTGAAGAACAATCTCTGACACCAAATTCTCGTATATTTAATTGCGACGCAAGAGATCACGCTTAACGCCTCGATCTGTAGTTTTGCAGTGGTTTCGAAATTTTTTTCTATGCAAATTAAGTCACGTATCAAAAATTCATTCTGACAGTTTTAACACTTATACATCATAGTTTGTATCTGAATGTTTCTGTTGCAATACACCAAACGAATTTTTAGCTTTTTGCCACTGAAATATAACATGTTTTGTTATCAAAATAATCCAAAATGATTTGTTAACCAGCGGTATATTATTAAAAAAAAACTGTGGCAAAATTGTGTATCGTATGACTGTACACAGTCTCAAACTTTTTCAAAGCATTTGGTTTAAAAATATTCGCGTTATTTGCAATTGTTTGAAATAAATTAAAGACTATGGCCTTAACTATCATTCTGGATAAATGTTTGCTGTTAAAGTTGGAAAATACAATTATCAAGGGTTGTTATTTTGTATTTTTTTATATTGACTTTCAGAAAGTGTAGATCTCAATTGCATAACTCAGCGCTTATTTATCTATCACACTCTTTTAAAGTGCCTTGTTTGTTATTTATTGTGCCCCTTTGTTATTTTCATAAAGTAACTATAAAATAAAGTAACATCAGGAACGCAGTCTTTGGAGAAGGGGGAGGGATCCATTGGGTCCAGACCCCCTCTTCTTACCTTAGCATCATTTTGAGCTCTAAAATCCAAATTTTCCCGGGTGAATACCCTCCGCTTTATTGGGAGGAATCAGTGTTAATTTATTGCATTCCCAAATTAGGGGACCCATCGCCTTCCTAAGACCAATCCTGATTACGCCCCTAGTAACATTGCTGGCTGCTGCGTGTCACATAAGTTTACAACTCACTCAGTGGTAAGGTTTCCTTTTTAAGGCATGAAATGTGCGAAAAAGGTCGAGCTTTTAATTACATAATCATAGACAGAATCAAAAATGGTGGTTCTGTATTTTGCATTATTTTATATCGCTTGTTTTTTTTTTTCTTGCACTTGTAATTCTCTGAAGGCGTACGCAGGATTTAAATTTTATATGTTGGAAGGGGAGGAAGAACTTTACCAATACAAGTAAATCAAACAAAATTAAAATAACTTAAATATTGATCAGAACACACAAGTAGAATTCCTTTTTAAATTAAAATATATTTCAATTAAAGAAAGCAATCATGTTACTTTAACTTAAGGGGCCTCCTTAGTTAGGCTGCGTTTGTGTGTGTGTGTGAGGCAGGAGCGGTAAGGTTGTCGTTGACCGACGTATGTAAAGCGTTATCGCCTCTCCACGCAAGCCACTCAGATGGCGTGCAGTTCTTCACTATTATCCTTTTCCTATGAGACTTTAAGCTGTGGCCACATTATTTTATATATGAGCAGCATAGTTCAAAGTCAAACGCTTGTTTCTATAATTGGTTATTCGGATTCGGTTGTTATTTTTTCCAGATACGATAGTCTGGAAAAGCAATTTTTGGCCATTATGAGTGGTCCGAAAATGAGGTTTCTAATAAATGTGCCGAATTTTATAAACTATAGTGCATATTTTGAAGTGTGTGTTCTTTTCGTAGATATACAAATGTAATGTGCGTTAAATAGTTTCATCAGCAAAGAATATCCGTAACTCGCATTGTTCAAGTGTGAAATTAATAATTTTATATGAGTACGAAATTATTTAAGTTTTGTAGGCGTCACTTGAGACTGCATTTTACTCTTATGGAAAAATTTTTAGCATGCGTAGTATTCAAATAACAGCATGTTAAAGTCAAAATATGCATGATTACGGCCGCATAAACCTAATGAAAAGCATCAGACTTACTGAAGTGAAATAATTTACTCTAAGATTAGATGTCGCGGCCGAATGGACAAACGTTATTTAAACATGAAAGGACGCGTCTTCATATTTTTCAAATATTGCTGAAAATAAGGCTTTTAAAGTCGAAAATTATCGACATCCTAGATGCACTAAAAACGAATACCGTTTTATTTCATTCAAATATTTTGTTTTTGCCCAATAGCAGCATTCATCGTGATTACAGCGATACCAAGTTTATAGCAATGCGAACTGTCGACTCATTGTGGTATATGTGTGCAGTAACAAGTGCGCGTCCCCTTCTTCGACACGACTATTTCTTACGCTCGCCTTTCTTATGTGGGTAGAGAGCTCAAGCGACGTAACCTCATCCTTCCACGTCCTTCCTCAGACTGAAGCACGCACTAGCCTTTATACAGTGTCTGCGACCACTTTAGCTGTCTGTTAACGTGGTTCAGAGTATATATTCCGAGTTCCATAAGAATATGAGAGAGTGCTGATATTCATTAGTCTTTAAAGCCCTTAAGGAACCGTCTCAGCAATCGCCTGGTGTGATTTCTGGAAACCATGGAAAATCGAAGTCGGGATGGCCGGAGCCCGGGATCGAAGCCGGGTCCTCCCGAATGCGTGTTCAACGTATTACCGTTGCGCTACCCGCTCGGTGTTTTTTTTTTACTTTGGTATGAAATGTGAGTGTAAAATAGATACAATATAAACCAATATTTAAACTTTTACTAGTTTTGTACTTTTTTGTATTTTATTAACCTTGAACACCATATAATGTTGTAAATACAGTTGGGACATGCACAGTGATTGCCATTACAATGTATTAGCAGCAATAGCCAATAATTAGAATAATTTCTAGATATCAAAATAAACCAGTCATGTAACCATTCACTCTCTTCGCCATCATGTCACGAAGTCGATGGAACTACACCGAGAAAGCAAAAATCAATGTTACTGTTTATATGTTAAGAAAACTAAAATGTGTATATTTCGTCTTAGTGGAGATAGCAGGTGTAGCTTCTCGCTGAAAGCCCGGCTCGTTACTCTCGCCTCACTTGTACACCCATTAGCTATTGGTGGAGAGGGGAGGAGTGCCGCCTTTAGAAATTAAGATACAAATGTTAAATAATAATAATGTGTAGAATATAAGGAACTTTAGGATTAAGGAGACCCAGGGCTAATTATTGTCAAGTGTAATGAAGGAAAATTATCATGAAAATGAAATAAATGCGGCAGTGGCAAGAATTAACTGTCCTCGAGGGGTAGGGCTATTTTGAAAAAGCTGGCTCCTGATTGACCCAAGGGAACCAAAGCCTGTAGGACAAGTGGCGGGGTTTTGGCGCCAAACAGGGGCAACACGAGAGGAAGTTTCAACGGCAGAGAGACGCGTGAGGGCGGCGATTGTCGACGGACCGGGGTGCTACCGCCGGGCGTCGATTTGAACGTCACGATACGTTAGGGTTGTAGTAGAGTCACAAACGGTGAGAGACCTGCAGGGTGTTGCCGTCAGGGCCGATTCGCGTGTCGCGAGGTTGACCAGTCGTGTGGGCGGAATATAAACCGGGCCGATAAATCCTCGCTAGGAGAGGACAGTGACGACTTGCTATCCGTCAAAAATAGGACTGGATGACTTTTATTTACTCTCGCAACATCACCAATAAAAATAACATTAGTAAGACACATAAGAATCACCTGAGAGGAGTGTCGCACAGTATTTATAATTAGAATGCATACTTAAATTACTGCTAATGGTAGCTAGTAAGTACAGGATTTATGTATTTCTACTAAAATGTTATACTGTTATTTACGGGAGCGCAAAACAACGTAAGCAAGATACGTTTATTGCTGTTCGGTTGATTGGACTGGCGGAAAAAGGGCAAATCACAATGGACGACTTGAAGTACACGCCCCCTGACGTCACCGCAAAGGAAAAATACTGTGGGAAACAAAGCTTGTTTACGAACATGCTGATTTGTTAGTTGGTAATTGCAGAAAGCAAAAATGTTGCGCATTCATAGATTTGCACGCAAGGGTAAAAAATAGTAGTTTCTACTTCATGGTTAAGATATGCAAATACATAAGATTAATGTTTACCTGAAAAAACGGCAAATTCCAAACAAATAATCAATTTTCTTGACGTACATCTCATCCGGGACATTTGACGTCAAACTGCTAAATGAAGGTTATGTTCGGCTTGCGGTATCCATGGAGATAGGAATTGTTTCCCACACCTGACTGAAGCTCCGCCTCTTTTCAAGTCGTCCATTCTTGACTCGGACGAAGGTAAGCCTACATCCGTCCCTGCTTCGGTAAAATTTAACAGCTACTTATTGACAATAATTGTCAGTATTTTGTGTGTCACAGTGGAAAACAAAATTTACAATAGGCAACAAAAGGTGAGATGGACGTGTCATACTCATATTCATTGATCATTTAAAAGGTCGACTGGCATAGAATAAAACCTGTTCAACACCACTTAAAAGTTCGTGTTATCAGAATTGTCACGTTTTACTGGAGTTATGCAAAACAGAGTGTCCCCTACCCCTGGTAGAGGGATCTCCGAAAACTGGATTTCGAGAACGTGCAGATTTTTGCCGGTATGTTACGCAATGCTGAGGTGACGTCACTTGGGAAGGGGCAGGAGCCAGTCAGAAGGCAGTTCAGTGACGTAGTGTTGACTGATGCAGAGGACGTGCTGAGCGCACTGTGTCAGTGTTGTTAGACGTACCATGTTCATGGTACGTGTACCATTATTTGACCTGGCGTACGATGTACCATGACGAGGCTGTCATGGTACTCCAATGTACCATAATCTAACTACCTACTGGATTTCTGGCGATTTTCATTGTAACGTATACTCGACGACTCGACGAAAGAAAAAAATTGAGGCTTACTGCAATAATTTCAAGCCATCTTATGAGATGATGAAGAGGATTAAGAGGATGATCATTGCGCCAATATTTCAATGCCAAATGTTCAAAATTTTGTGATTTTCAAAGCATGATCGAATTACATTTGTACGTATTTAATACCAGTAGTGTTAGATTTAAAAAAAACTGTTGTGTAACGAAGCATTTATAAACAAAATGGCAATTTTTTACGTTAGTAATAAATGTACCATGTTTTGAGCCAATGTACCATAATTTAGAATGCTCCGTACCATAACAGAGAGCTGACAATCTAACATCACTGAACTGTGTTTCGTTTACTTGCGAGTAGAAGACAGAAGTGCGTGGTCGACAGTGCGGGTGGTTCGCTGTACTGCCGCATTTGACTTAGATACCATTCACAGGTGGACGGACAACCTTGGTCGACAGCCAGAGTCTACAGAAGGTAAGTCACAGCAGATATTTTCACTGCTAGTACGTGTTGTATGAGTCGTAATTATATGTTACCATCGCTGTAGATTAAGTCCTAGGAAAGCCGTCACGCTGTTTTAATGATTATGCAATGCACATAACAAACAATGAAATTAGCATTGCTACTACCGGTAACTTTGTTACTTTCATATTTAACATAAGATAATAACAGTTTAGGGTTATCTTTAACCAGTTTTCATTAATGTCATAGTAAACGTATTACCATCAAGTCCGTTGACAGTTATTCCGGGTCACGGTCGTAGAAGAACAGGTCTGGACACTCGCCTATCTAACAATGTATTTTGCTTGACCCCCTTGTTGTTTGGCTGTAGTTAGTCAAGTTACCGAGAATGTTTTACTTTTTGACGCTGTTTTCCGGGCGGTCGGACTCAAACTCCGTCCACTTTTTTCCATTGTTAAATTTATAAAGTAAATAAAGATTGCTGGAGCCTTTTCTTAAATTTGTGAGCGAAGAAAGTATTTCATAAATTGATAAAAAATACGTTTTGATAAATTGTTTAACTTATCGGAAAGGAAGTGGGCGGAGTTTAGTCCGACCGCCATAACATCAGCGCCAATAAAACACAATATTCTCGGTAACTTTGTGAACTACAGCCAAACAACAAGGGGTTCAAGTTTCCAGGCGAGTGTCCAGACCTGTTCTACGGCCGTGTTCCGGGTTCATGTGCAAGCGTGACTTTGGGGCATCATTTCACCCAAAATACACATTCTTTTCTTTCTCCCCTTTCCAAATTACAAATTATCATTATCATATAACTCCTGAATGCGTCTGAGTCAGCCACGCAATCAGTTTTAAACAAGCTTGTCTCTGTCAGGCAAACTGTACTATAGTCAAATTTATTCAACAAAAATACAACCGACACCAAATGTGTGTTTTCTCTCTGACCCTCTCTATAGACGTCATTGATTGTAATAGTAATGCTTGTGGAGTGTAAACATTTACCTCAGCGTGAGTGCTAATTTTTCTCGACTTCCTATAGGTCTCCTCATTACGCCATCTTCTTCTTTAAGCGCTCTTTAATCAAATCATGTATTTCAGTGAATGTTTCTCGTGACATATGCACGTAGTTTCTGAATGTTTCATCGTTCATTTCTTGCACAAGAACGTGGAACTCGCCAAACTGTTTCCGTCGTCGTATAGCTCTTCTTATCCACCATCTGTGGTTCCGACGTTTTTTAAAAGCATGGTATATCACTAAAGCTGCAAACTCCAAATCGGAATCACTTGATTCCGTCGAGTATAACCCGTGCGTCAAACACCTCATCGCCTCTAGGCGCAGAGTACTACTAGCGCTCAGTGTTTACGTAACAACAGTTTTTCAACAGAACTTAAAGCGATGACCCTATAATTTTATTTGTGGAAAGTATGTGGTAAACTCCAATGCAGGTTTCTATGATTTTGTTTTAAGATTACGGTTGATATTTTCTCGGCTACAGCAACGTGAAAAAGTCATTTTTAGCACTTTTGAGGAGCTTGATAATCATCTTTTTAATTATTGGACTGCATTTTTAAAATCATAAGGACTTATTTGAAGCGTGTTTTCTTTTCATAGATAAACGCATTACAAACATCTTTAGTAAGTATACATGAAAACGACTTTTCGTACCACACTACAGCACGTCTCACGTGCCAGGTCCACTAACTCTTAAGGGCGACATTGAAGTGCTCATCAAATGCGCATTCGCCACAGCAAGCCAAGTGCTGAGTTAGAACTGCCAATCCTTTTTAACTATGGGACTTTAATGTCCTCATAATAAGTGTGAGGGTGGATTCACAATGATCCGTCATGCCGACATGTGGCTCGTCGTGATATGGCCGTTGGCAGTACCAAAAAGTAGAAGCCACCATATTTTATTGAATTATGTTATTTCAATCAGCTGTTTCATGAAAGCACGAATGAAATTGTAAAAATATTGTCTTGAAATAAAATGGCACACAAACATAATGCATAATATTCTTCGCTGAAATGAAAGTACTTTTAGAAAATAAGCGGTCAATAACTATTTATTCGCGAACAACATAGATGCATTGTTAATAAACATGCCATGAGTATCTGGCGCGAAAATTAACTGAAGCCAAGGTACATTCGGTGAAGTTTCTATCTATTTTCGAAGTGTTATTGTAAACTAAACAATTTCATACAATTGAAATATACCAAGTATTTTCAGTTGCAAGAAAATTTAGTTTTGTAACGTTTCATTTCTTTTCCCTGCAAACCTGACACGGCAAAAATTTGAAATAGAATCTACATTCGTTGGGCTGTCGGGGCAGCAATTTTGTTGGACTGATGCTTGCTTTTTATTGGTTGCTACTGAGATTTTATTGTGTCGGAGCTGTTGCGTCGAGCTCGTCGGGGCATTGTAAATCCACCTTAAATGCCACCACTGAAAGGCAATACCTAAATGAGCTGATTTTATTTCTTGATTTTCTCTAGAACGAGTGAAGCGATTTTCAATTTGAAACGGCAAGTTGTGTTGTTTTAACAAGCCAATTTTGATAATTATTTTTTATCCACGTGGGTTAAGCGAAAATTTGAGTTCGATTATCTGTATATCTTTAAATGTGAGTCCAGTGCCAGCAGAGTGCAATGCGATGCACAAAGTAGAAATAACTATTATAAAACGAGCCGAAAGAAGAATTTAAGATAAATCTAATAAATCAATCATATTTGTGGCGAATTAAGGAATTTGGGGGGGGGGGAGAGATAGCGATATATATATATATATATAGTATATATATATATATATATATATATATATATATATATATATATATATATATATATATATATATAACTGCAGAAATATAGATACATTGTTCAAAGACGTGCACACGTTTTCAATATAATAACTACTTACTAGAAGTCATGTCACCTATTGAGTCCCCACTGGTGCAATTTGCTTGTATAGTTTGTTTACCATCATAAATCATCGTTCTAGCAGAAAACAATATTGAAATTGCACCGTTATTTTTACTTGATACACAGAAAAACAAAAAACCCAACTTTTAACGTTTTGAATTGACTTTGCAGAATAACTACATCTTAAAATTACTATCTCGTAGCCTTCCTCTCTCAAATGACAATACATCTTTGCCGACGCTAAACAGTCTCTCCACTGGTGCACTCGAAGGTAAAGAAAGTGGGATACTGGCTAAGAATTAGAATGTTGAATTCAGAGTTCAAAAGATATGAATTTATTTCCTGACTGGGAAAGAGGCGGAAACTTCGTCAGTTGGGGCCTTTTGAAGTACTTTTATCTAATTCACCCAAGTTATCTTTAAATGTAATGCATCCAACCATGAAAACTTTAGTTTTGGAATGAGCCGATTTCAGCAGCTTACAGCCAACACACAATTTGCACTTAACACACATATTTCAGTCGACTGTATACCGGAAAGTTCGAAGTAATTTTTTAAATAATCAATTGGAAACACAGATTTATCGTTTCTTGACTCTTTCGATGTAACAATGCTTGACGAAGCCATTTTATAAGATGCTGTTATAGACAACGTCGTGGCCACGGTCGTAGAAGTACACGTCTGGACACTCGCATATCTATCGATGTATTTTGCTTGATCCCCTTGTTTGGCTGCAGTTCACCAAATAACCGAGAGTGTTGTGTGTCTTTGGCGCTGCAATCATGGCGGACAGGCTCAAATTCCGTACTCTTCCCTCTCACTTTTTTTCCCAGTGTTTACGTTATAATGATAAACAATTAATCAAAACATATTTATTTTAACAATTTATGAAATACTTTCTTCGCTTACAATCCTCAAACATGGCTCCAGCAATCTTTATTTACTTTATAATGTAAACTCTGGAAAAAAGTGGGCGGAGTTTGAGCCCGATGACCCTGACTGCAACGCCGAAGACGCACAACACTCTCGGTAACTTGGTGAACTGTAGCCTAACCTTGTTAACCCAAAACAACTTCAATTAATTTTGCTTGTATTAAGTTCCACCAGCTTGCATAAAGTTGCACAATCCTGCACTAAGTTTCATTGTCATGCATTAAGTTGCACTATATTGCAATAAGTTGCACACACGTATCCAAAATAACCAAACCACACCTAACATAACCTAACTTTACACAATCTGATCTAATGCAACATGACGTAACCTAACCAAACATAACCCTACCTAACCTAACACAACCAAAACTACCCCAACCTAAACTAACCAAATCCAAACTAACCTAACCCAACAAACACATACCATATTCACCTAACCTTGCTTACACTAAGGTGCACTTCCATGCACTAAGTTCCACTATATTGCACTAATGATCACTTATCATGCATTAAATTGCACCCGCTTGCACCAAGTGACACAAACTTGCACCCAACTATCAACCAACCTAACTATACTTACCCTAATACTAAATAAACCTAACTTCACCTAACCTAACTCAAATCTAACCTAACCAAAATTAACCTAATCCGACCTAATCTAACTTAACCGTACCTAACCTAACACTATCTAACCTAACCAAACAAACCTAATCAAACATAACAACTTCACCCAACGTAACCTTACATAACCTAACCTAACATTACCTAACCTAGCCCAAACTAAACTGATGAAAATTAACAAAACCTAACATAACCCAAACCCAACACAGTTATCCAAAACAAACTTCTCCTAAATGAACAAACTTTACTAAGTAGCACAACAATTCACTAGCTTGTACTAAGTGGCACTAGCTTGCACTATGTTGCACTACTTCGCACCAAATATCAATAGGGTTTACCTGCCCTATACCAATATAACCTAACCCATCATAACAACCACATTCGACCTAAACTTACCTAACCTAACCCAACCTATCAAACTCAACTTAACTCAACCTAATCTAACCCAGCTTAACCTAACCTAATCCAACCCAGATTAACCTAACTCACGGTCTAAGAGGAAGAGTTTTGACACTACCTATGCTCTCCAGCAAGAGAAAGTGACCCCTTCATGTCGCCGAGCGCTAGTAGTAATTTGGTGGAAGATTTGTCTTGTTTATATCTCGCGTTTTAACATTTTTGCAATTATTTACATAAAATAATGTTAATACGGTAAGCTGATATAGTATATACATGTTCCATGTCCATAAATGCATTGGCATGTGTGGAACTGTTTATAAAAGTAGTCTGAAGAAATATGTTGTGTATTATTGTTTTAGTGAACACATTCAAACAAAAACTAAATTTCGTGCCCTACAAAATTTTAGAATCGTTGCAATTTGCATCTACATATAAAATACTGAAAAATTAAATTTTATTGTTTTAAATAATGTGTTCCAATACAAAATTATGTTCCCTTTTTTTTTCTTCGATATAATATTCGCAATTCCGGTAACAACTTCACATTTTAAGCTAAGCCAAATACGAAAACAAGATAAATCTTCCACCAAACTACTACTAGCGATCGGCGACAAGAAGGGAGTCACATTTTATTCCTCAGTGTCAAGACCTCTACCTCCATAGACCGTGACCTAACCTAATCCAACCTAACCTAACCAAACCTAACTTAACTCAACCAAACATAATGCAATTTAACCTAAACACATACAGACTTTACCTAACCTTGATTTGGTATAAGTTGTACATCCAGCACTAAATTGCACTTTCTTGCACTAATTTGCACTTTCTTGCACTAATTTGCTCTTTTTTGAACTAATTTGCACTTTTTTGAACTAATTTGCAATGTATTGCTTTAAGTTGCGTTTTATCGCTATAAGTTGCACTTTCTTGCACTTACTTGCGTTTTCTTGCACTAAGTTGCATTTACTTACAGTAAGTTACATTTTCTTACACTAAGTACATTTAACTTGCACTAAGCAACATTAACTCGCACTAAGTAGACCTACCTTGCACTAAGTAGACCTAACTTGCACTAAGTAGCAATAACTTGCTCCAAATTGCATTATGTAATACTATACTGCACTAAGTTCCACTTTCTTGCACTAATGCTGTCTTCCGCTAAGTTGCTCTTTCTTACACTAAGATGCTTTCTTGCACTAAGTTGCACTAATTTTTACTAAGTTGCACTTGTTTGCACCAATTTTTCTAACTTGCACCCACCCTAACCAAATCCAATCTAACCATACCGAACCTAACCCAACCTAACCTAAACACATATCAATATTACCTAACCTTGCAGCACTAAACTGCACTTTCTTGAACTAGTGTCAATTTCTTGTACTAAGTGGCCCTCTCTTGTACCTAGCAGCACTTTCTTGCACAATGTTGCACTTCATTTCACTAAGTTCTACTATGTTGGTCTAATTTGCTCTTTATTACACTAACATGCACCTTCATGCACTAAGTTGCACTTTCTTACACTGAGCTGCTCTACATTGCACTAAGTTGCTGTTTCTTGCTCAAAGTTACACTTTCTTGCTCAAAGTTATACTTTCTTGTACAAAGTTACACTTTCTGCATTAAGTTGCACTTAGTACAAAGTTGCACTTCATACCATAAAGTTGCACTTTCTTCACTAACTTGTTTTTCACTGTACTAATTTGCATTTTATAGCACTAAGTTGCACTTTTTCATACCAAGTTACATTTTATCGAACAAATTTGCACTTCACTGCATTGAGCTGTACTTTCTTGCACAAAGTTTTACTTTTAGCACAAAGTTGGAGTTTAGAGGACAAAGCTGCACTTTCTTGCTCCAAGTTGCACTTTCTTTCCAAGCCGGTTGGAGGGGGCTTCACACGTACGACAACCACGACCCCTTCCCCTTCTGGGTTGGGTGTCGTCAACATACTATTGCCGGCAGCAGGTTTCCTCCAGTGTTGACGCTGGTTTATTGCTGCTTCCCACATCGTAACGTCAAATGGCTGC
>PNEQ01023533.1:29546-43194 GCA_003012365.1 Medauroidea extradentata
CCCCCCCCAATTTATTCCGGAGGTCCCGCCAAACGAGCTGGCAGGTCGGGGATCACCTTGTGCTGCAAGGAGGGGCAGTACAAAAAAAATTCGAACTTATTCGCATTTTGGTGTTCCAACCAGCTGTGTCTCAGCCTGAAGACCGCAATCCCCGAAACGTTGCATTTTTCCCGTTGGTTTTAACTTGTGTTGTGTTGTCTATTGTCTTTTATTTGTTGTCCACTGTGTTCACTGTTTTTTGTATATTTCCATCTTTTTTCATAATGGGAATCTGGTTCTATATCTGTGTCATGGTGTTGTATCGACATTCGACTGAATTCTATCTCTAGAATTCTCTGTTGTCTAAAAAAAAAAATTGACTGAATTCCTCTTGGAATGTTTTTTTTATATATATATTTTAGTGTGTGTTTTATATTGGTTTTTTTCCTTTTCGTTTTCGTACTTTTGCATTCAACACAGGTTTGATCAGCAAAACATGAGCAATGGCGTACGCCACAAACCAACGAATTCTAATTGTAAACTCCCATTGTAACTAACATTTAATAATATCAAACAACCTTCTATTTCGTACACTGAATGCACTCTGAAAAATGTAACGCATGACAGAGGCTACTTTTATCTCTCCTCCAGCTGCTGTTTTGATTATTTTATTTGGTTTTAAGTATCACAACTTGTTGTTTCCGAGAAAATTTACGAATATTTCATACAAGTGGTGTTATACACAACATTTTTTTTTTTTTTTTTTAATTATTCTTGGTCAAGAGTTTAAGTTGAGACCACGGCCGTAGAATAAAAGGTCTGGACACTCGCCTGGACATTTGACCCCCTTGTTGTTTGGCTGTAGTTCACTAAGTTACCGAGAATATTATGTTTTATTGGCGCTGCAGTTAGGGCGGTCGGACTAAACTCCGCCCACTTCCTTTCTGCTAAGATACGTATTTTTTTTATCAATTTATGAAATACTTTCTTCGCTCACAAATTTAAGGAAAGAATCCAGAAATCTTTATTTACTTTATAAATTTAACAATGAAAAAAGTGGACGAAGTTTGAGTCCGACCACCCGGAAAACAGCGCCAAAAAGTACGACATTCTCGGTAACTTGACGAACTACAGCCAAACAACAAGGGGGTCAAGCAAAATACATTGGTAGATAGGCGAGTGTCCAGACCTGTTCTTCTACGACCGTGGTCGA
The DNA here is from genome assembly GCA_003012365.1 of Medauroidea extradentata. NCBI lineage: Eukaryota > Metazoa > Arthropoda > Insecta > Phasmatodea > Phasmatidae > Medauroidea > Medauroidea extradentata. Next base: position 30,739 of record PNEQ01023533.1, read on the forward strand.
GACATGTTACTTTAAATCAATAGGTAGAAAAGGTTTATTTTTGGGCATTTCCCTAACCTCTTTCAAATCAGCAATTATATGCGCAACACACCTTTTATTCAGTCTAGAAACCTTTACAAACATCTTGTCGGTCAATCCAAACACATATTTTGTTCCCAAAATACACGTTGGTATGCCTCTTTGCAGTTCTTTTTAAAGAAACGGAGCCTTAAAATATATAAAGTTGTAAGTTAAATGGTAGGTATAGGTCACGGTCTACTAGAATCGTGAAGAGGCGCGCAGACCTTTAACAATCCTGATTTCATTCGAAAACCATTCAACACGTTGTCACGCCGTTAGGCTACGAAAAGCATTTAAGGATCTTAGTACAGGTCTATAATTTTGCCATTAACTGCTATCGTCCCTAACAAGTATTTTTTTGAATGTGAAATTGACCGAATCGGGACTTTTGACGCTGATTTTTATGTAAGAGTAATCATTTTCACGATATTCTGAATATTATAGACCTGTAGAGCGACTCTTTTCCTTTCGTCGCGTAAGATAAAATTATATGGTCACCGCTGAAAGTCCCATAGTAAAAACGGTTCAGCGGGAACCTTGCACGCTAGTTCAGCGCTTGGCTCGTTGAGGCGACGCGGCATTTGATGCGCGCTTCAAGGTCGACCTTACAGCTCCTTCGTTTTTTAACCTCTCACGCGCGGGTAGGCGGCGCCCTTAAGAGGTTATAACCTTCCTCGGTTATTTGATCAATGATCCAGTAGGTGCTACTAATACTAAATAATAACCCCGGGATTTCTTTCCTTTCTGGACACTCAGAAATCCCAAACTTAGTATGTCAGTCTCACGAGCATACATCCTTAGTGACGTCGAACAGCCAGTCTTAATCAAATGCAGACTCCCGCTAATATCCGTGACGTCGGGGTTCGTCCACCTCGTGTGACGGCCACGACCAGAGTTCCAACAAACACCCTAACCGTCGCGCTCGCCGTACTTTCTCTAAAAACTCCTCCTCCCCCCCCCCATTTTTTTACTCCCAACCAATCACAGGCTCTGTAGGAAACAAAGAAAAAATAAACAAACTATGAAAAACTATAAATGAGAAAACAAACCTAGTTTGGCTATAGTCAACACACCCATAAAACAAAACAACAGCGCATGAAAGATCCCGCAAGGAATTAGCCAACCACGATTAAAGGAAGATAAAATAAATTTACAAAAATAAAAGTAGATGTTTATTTTATTTTCCTTCATTTGTTGTTGACTTATTCCTTTTGGGATCTGTCATGTTCTGTTGTTTTGGTTTATGGATGTGTTGACTACTGGCTTGTATTATCATATTTTATTCTGTTTGTTTTTTCTTAGTTTTATTGTAAGATTCTGGGACGGCATAATTTTGCAGTGGAATATGTCCACAATAGTACAGTACGTTATTCTCTCCCATTGAAAGAAAATTTTAAAAAACATTAGGAGAAAGTTTTATTTAAAAGATTTTGCTAAACATGTGTCCGATGTCTTATCTGCGAAATGAAAACACACTTAAAACTATACTTTTCTTTTGGTTTTCTTGACATAATGCTTAGAAACATGTATTCGGTGCACCTCAAAACGGTTAGAAACGGCTTTCTCAGACAGCTCTCACGTAAAAATTACCAATTGGAATGGTGAAACAGAAATAGTGAAGCATGTACTGGACTATAGCATGCTCTTCCCGTAAATTAGTATTGTCCCCGCCTAAAGTTCCATAGGAAAGTCAACGTCCAAAACGTTGCACGCCGTTTTCGCGTCTCGCACATAAAGGCGACACGGTTGTTGACACACGAGGCAATCTAGCTCTTATAGCCTACCTGTTTCCGTATCTCAGACGTGGCATCTAGTGCCAAGCTCAGCCAATTTTAATATTATCTCTTTCGGGCATTTTCTACGTTGAGAAGGTGTGAGTATTAATACAGGAATTAAAAATTAAAAAAATATATATAAAATGAGAAGAATATGTTTTCAAGTGTTTTTGATGGTAATGATACTTATTTGTTTTGTTATTTTTCGCAGTATTTAAAATATTTCTAAAAGATCCCATGACAATGTGGACTTCATCGAGATGAACAGAAAAGTCAGTAGTACCATACACGTAGGTGCAGCAGATCCTGAACACACTGAATATAATTTAACGTGTGTAATCTTATCCTTCCTCGCGCCAGAGTTCCGAGGTTGCCAGCACTTGTGGCATAGAAGTGTTGAAAATAGTTTTTGCTGTGCAGTATGGCCTAACTTTTTCCCCCAATCATAAAGTTATTAAATTTGTTGTAGTTATCGACTCAAAGAAAACTTCTCAATTTCATTTAACCAACCTTGGTCTACGCATTATTTGCATTATGAAACCTGACATATCTTGCGTGGAATTCCGGAAATCGATAGTATTTGTGGGTGAATGAAACCATTCTAAAGTCTAGAACCAATAGGCAAACAAATATTGGAGTTTTTTTTTTTTAACAACCGTACCAAATGTAGCCAAATATATATCAGTACCGTAAAACTGGGTGAATATAAACTTAAGGGTGAAAATAAACGCAGTTTTAGAGCAAAATTTTAGCTATACATTCTGCTTCTAAGATTTTGTTTTTAGATAGTGAAGTTAAAACATGTGGCAATCAGTAGTTTTATTGTAATACGATTTCTTTTAAACAAAACGTGTAAGCTAGGAATTTGTTTCTAATTGTGTTTCTATTCACCCCATGTTACGGTATTCAAACAGTCATAAACGTAATGAAAACTGATGGATCATTTTACAAAGTACAGTTTAAAATATGCGCATGGTTAATCGGCGATCAGTTTCGACACTATTGAAGCCTCAGCAATATCATGTAAGTTTGTGTTTCATAACCATGTTAATATGTCTCTCAGACATATACTTTTGTAGTTAATCTTCTCGAGAGTATGTTGAACTAGTTGACCATGAAGGCTATCAACAGGAACCTGTTCTTGATCTCTCTCTCTCTCTCTCTCTCTCTCTCTCTCTCTCTCTCTCTCTCTCTCTCCCCTATACACGTTTGTATAACAGTCGCGTCTTTAAACATTTGCACCCGGATACAACTAAACGTAAATTTTGTAATGGCATTTTGGCAAACGCTCAGTTCAAGCAACAAATAAAGTTATTAATATTTAAATAACATAAAATCACTACCCGATCGTTCACAAACTGCACCGCATTAGTGAAAATTAATGCCCACCATTGTTGGGTTCCAAAGTAAATAATAGAAAACTTAAAACATACTCCAAGTGAATTTCCAAGAAAAATATTGTGTTTGTAGGTTATTAGCATTTAAAGAGTATGTTAATAATTTAATGCCTAAGTTTGAAAAGATATCTCTGCATTAGTCGCCGATACTTATAATTCATAGTGTTAATTTTCTTTTTTAAGAAATTCTTTCATTTCAATATAACAGCGAACGGATAGTTACTAAACACAAGTTGAACAGTCTTGCCAAGTTTTGTGTAACTTAAAATGTGAAAAGTTGTACTGCAAATGCGATTTTTAGTAGGTTTATGATAATGAATGATTTCTATCTCTCTCTCTCTCTCTCTCTCTCTCTCTGACCAGCTCCTGACACCACTTTTGGTTTTTCTTGGTGTTATATATTCAGAATTTTTCGACCTACGAGTTGTTAACTATATACCTTCCATGCAGTGGAATGTAGAGGGACTGCCTAAAGTGCATTCCTTAATAACTGCATAGTCAAAATGAGATTGCATGAACCCTTCAGAAAATGTATTTCCGTTTATTGATGTCCTTGCAGCATATTCATATCTCGTCACGTCTTCGTGTGTATAAGAGAAACAAATACTACCTAGGAAATCAATTAGATTGTTGGATGCCAAATGCCGATGTATACACACGCCTACATGAAGCAAAACTGGCGCTGCAAAGTACTGTGGCCTAGATGCAGATGTGATTGCTTCGACAATAGATTTATTTACTTTTTGAGGTTCGACCACTGATTGTTTTTTTGAGTAAAATTTGAAGACTTAAACTCTGGTTTCCAATGTAATATTCACTGCATAAAAACTGGCTCTATAAAGCTATAAGAGTGTTTCACAACAGCTCCGCGTGTTTCCTACTTATCGTGTGAGACTACTAATCCAGGATGTTTCTTAACTAATGTTACAAACTTTGGGAGGTGATTCCTGATCGAAAATGAGGTAGGTATAGTTACACAGTGCATTTTTTGTGTAGCATAATTCCTGAAGGAGAAATCTACCCTTGAAAATCGAATTATAATATTGTACTTTGACAAAATATCGGAAACGACGTAGAGTTGAATCATTGAGATCTTCAACCAGTCAAGAAACAGATCTTTACAACTCACCAAGATATGAAAATAACAGGAGTACGGAGCATATAAAACAGGTCAAAGTAATTATATTTTCGAGTATCCAGATGAATCAGCGAGATGCCATGCGTTTCCAGTAGAATAAGCCAGGCTTTTGGATTGGAACAACCGCTGTATACATTGCGTTATTTCATTGCTATGACTTGCAGCTACAGTCTGAGAGAGGTAGTTTACATCAGCAAAACAACGCCTGACAAATTATTTTAGCGTCTGGATAAATTAGATTGTGACTGGATACGCACTAGTTCGCAATATGTATTTCAAGGTCGCGTGTGATTACAGTTTCTTTAAGTAAGAAAAATTTGCTGTTTTTTAATATTTTTAATATGAGTCAGGAGGAATGAGCAATCGAAGAAGGCATCGTGTATATATACAGATAATACGTATATGCGTGTACACAATCACGAATATTTTATTAATATAGTTCTCAGTGACAATACCAGAATGTTTTATACTGCGAGAATGATGTTTAGTCATCAAGCGATTGTTAAGAGATCAGATATGTTGCAAATGATGATTGGTCCTAATCAATCATTCAATTTCACCTGAATTTTTAGCGGTCGGGGATAACATAAGTTGTATTTGGCAGTTTATTTTTATTACCATCAGTGTGTGTACTTTGACTGCAAGGGTAACATTGAAAGACTACAAATATTTAATTGGTGCCATTTGGCGTAGAAATTGCAAACTTTATCTGAAAGAATTAAATTCAAGGGTTCATATACTTAAGGCCTTGTTACCGAGTTTTGCAGTGATTTCGAAAACATTTTTTTTTTTTTTTTCATTGCTACCTAATATCATATTAAAAATTTTGCTCCACAGTTTTGACACTTATATGTTAAAATTTGTAGCTGAATTTTTTGTAGAAATGTACTGAACGGTTTTATAGATTTCAGCACCCAAAGTACCACGTTTTTTGTCGTGAAAATAGGCAAAAATTGAGCAAAATATTTTTTTGCTGATGAATGGTACATTATTTTTTTAAAATGCCTCTACAGTATTGTGCAACTTGTGACTGCACATTGTCTCAATTTTTTTTACGCTTTTGTTTAAAAATAGTTGAGTTATTGTCACCAGTCTGAAAAAAAAACTCGGGAACAAGCGCTTAACTATACGTATTTATTTCTTCAATAATGGTTCCAAATCAAATTCAGTCGGTCAATGTTACCCCTGCAGTCAAAGTATTCACATTTGTCGGCAATGTAAACTCACACTGAAACACTTCGGACATTAGACGACTAAGCGACTGTTATCGTGAGCGCTTGTAAGTTGTACAGGACGACATAACAGCTGAAGTTGGGGAGTTTGTGATGTTATGGTTATACAGAGTCGCTCATGCGGACACATGCTATAGGCTGTTCACTACTTACACTTTTATGAGAGCCATTATGCCTCCATCTTGACTATTTTAAATACGGAAACTTTCATGTAACTAAAAACTAGTGGAAACATTTCACAACTCTTCAAGCTTTACTTCTATAGCTCCAATAAATACGTTTTTATTAAATTTTTAAAATTGTTGTGAAGTGCTCACTTTAAAGTGAACCACCTATAGTCACAGCTCTGTATCTGGCGATAGTTGAAGCAGTAAGTACACACTAGAGAGAGGGAAGATTAATACGTATTTATCAGTAAGCGACATAGTGTGGAAACTATGTTTTGCAACAAGGACGTATGTTAATAATTTTATTGTTAGTCCCAGTACTGGTTCTAAGTACTGAATAATGGGCAGTGAACTAATAAGACACTATCATTGTAACAAATTTTCTATTCGGGAACTTTATAAATGAATAATGAAATAAAATTACCAATTTTAACTAACCTCGTTAATTTATACCATTAATCCTAACCCCGAACGTAGCTACCCCATGAAAAAACTAACAAATTGAAGATGAAAGACGAAAAGTATTATTATTTATGTTGTACATTTATTTATTACAAAAAAATTATAAACTTCCGTCCACTCTTTTAGGCTACTATCGTGATGCATTTTTGTCAGTAGTGCTAAGACAGTTCCTTGGTAGTTGATAAACTGAAATCAAGGTGTTGTGGGAAATGTTGAACACGAGAAATGTATTTCAAACACAAATCGGCTGCAATGTTCTTAACGTATTGGAGTATTTTAAATCCACCAAAAAATATAGTTAAACACTGGAACAGATCACAACTCGTGCGTGAGGCACCAGTCGGCAAATTTCTGCTGTGGTTTGCATAACGGTCTGAACTCTCGCAATAGCCAGAAGCTAATGTTAGTAAACGTTATGAGTACATGCGCCCATAGTCACAGCTCTGCCCACTGAACTCTAGATCAGACCTCGACTAATTTCTGTTAGTGAGCAGATGCTTACAGTTATTCGTTTTTATGTTCTCTAATACACTTTAAAAAACTGAATTTTGTCTCTCCCTGCTCATTCTCTCATGCTATTTTAATATGTTTGTTTACATAAGTATTCTGGAATACGCTTTTTGGTCCACAGCTCATAGTGTTCATTTTTATGGGTCGTCATGAAAAAATGTTGACTCGTAAGGTCCCTCTCTACCTGCGCTTGAAAGGCACTGCAGCGAACTACAAGTAATCTTATTTGGAAGAAACATCTCAACGTACATTACGTTTGCACATCTATGAAAAGAAAACACATTTCAAACAATGTTTCTATCAGTTTAAAAATTAGGATCGCTTATTGGAAACACGATTTTTAAGACTCTCAAAATGGCTAACAACAGTTTTTTTTAAACTGCCGCATCTAGGAAAATTCCAACCGGATTCGAAAAATACAATAATAGAAATAGGCGGTGGAATTTGAACCATAAGTATCGCAAATAAAATAATACGGTCACCTCTTAAAGTCCCATAGGAAAGTGAATAATAGTAAAGCTCTGCGCGCCAGTTGCTGGGTTTGTGTGTAGAGGCGATAATGTATTGCATACGCCGGCCGACGTCACTCTTAACGCTCCATCGGTTTTGTGCCTTACACACACCAACGCTGCCTACCTAGATAAGAACCTTAATTTACAGCGCCATCAAAACGCTTGCGCCAGGCATTTAAAGTGGAACATATACCACCATATTAGGTTAGTTAAATGTTTGCTCTTAATTTGTCTTGAGATTTTTTCCCCCGTTCGGTTACGATATGACACACACTATAACTTGGATAACGGATAAAATTTAAATTATCGTAATTATTAACTTGGCTTGTGTGTTTGTCAAAATAATATTTATTTAATTCATTCCGGAGATTTCTTCAAGCAAAATAAACTGAAAGAGTTTAATAATTATATATTTAAACTGTCAGTCAAGTCTCGTTCTGTGTCTGTTCGCACTATCATGCATAAAAATTAATCCTAAGTTAAAGGTATTGATAAAATTAAAATCACGATTGCCACTCATGTTAGACGCTATATGCTTATTTATCATACAAAAGTATCTGGTTTTGTAATTCAGTACATAATGTTTTAGTAGAGTATACAACGTTTTATTAACCTTAGAACGTGTTTGTCCCTGGCCACCGGGTCGAATTTTCAATGTCCTTGGAAATTTATTATTTCAAATACTAGGACTGCACGGCCATATCTGATATACAGTAATTTCCTGAAGACATGTCAATATTGTTGATATTTCATGCTTTTAATGTTAGTCTACGACACCTTTTAACTTTGTTATAATACATTTTTCCCCCATAATATCATATTTTTGGAACATGAGTAAAAACTCTGTTATTTCTTAACTTCCATCAATTGTACGATTATATGTACTTAATTTATTATCTAACAATATAAGAAGGTGTATTAGACTAACATTTAGAGCGTGGCATGTAAAAAAGTTGATACGTCTTCAGGAATTCTTGTAGCGGAGAAGATAATGTAATTAAATATGGTCGTGCACCATCGCCCTTGAAAGGGAGCAGAGATCGTAAAACAGTTACATAAATATGTTCGAAACTATTTTTCTCTGTAACCCAATTTTTTCAAAACAAAAATACTTCAGTCCTGGTTAATTATCTACTCATAGGATATTTATTTAGGCCAATAACTTGCCAGACTTACAATATCTGGTAGTTTTACCAGAGGGCACGGAATTACACCCCATTTCCGGTGTGTACTGTTTATTCGATAATATTTTTTTAAAAGCTTAAACTAGAGCATATATTGAAAATCTGTTGGGCAGTTTTGTTTAAAATGGCGTCTGCCATGATAGCCAACTTTTTTCAAGACAAGCAATTATACGGTTTCGGCTAAACGGTCAATTAACCAGAATTTCGGTAGTTGCATATTGAGATAAAACCATAGTATTTAGTGCCATGTAAAATTAGCCAACATTGAGAACATCATTGTAAAGAAAACTGCCAAGCAGATTTTAGAGATCTGGTCTCGTTTCGGAGTAAACATTAACTAAGTTAAAAAAAGTAGAAACGAGGGTTTCGCCGACTTAACTGGCAGAATTCTGAGCCTGGAATCCTGAGGGACAACTTTTCATTGAATACAAGATCGATGGAATTCGGCTATGTCGGAGCGATTGTAGGGTTGGGGGGGGGGGGTGCGGGAAACGGGAGCGCATCCGTAGTTATTCCCGAATCGGTCCCTTCGGGAATCGAACCCGGATAGCCATGGTCGGAGGTGGCTGGTTTGACCACTACTACACCGCTTCGCGATTAAGATTTTTCACGTAGTTAATGTAAAGACATTTTCATATAAAAGAAATCTCGTCAAGCGATGCAGTTGTTAGTCTTTGCTGCTGCACCTTGGGTTCATTATTTCCGTGGAACGTGACTCACCGATTCACTCGTGGTCAGACCACACGTCTCCGGTTGGCTGCGGTCGAGCCGGTTGCCCAAGAGAAATAGTAAAAACCGGCCTCTCAACTTAACCTTGGGATTTTACTTTGTATCCAGTGAGGAAACTATTCGTTTCACGGAGGTAGGGGTTATGAAAAACTACACTGTCGCTGATCTGCGACAGGAGAAGTGTGTGTTATGGTACAAAAGTTGGGGGGAGGGGTACCACTGAACCGAGTGACAATAGGCGGGCGGATAATAAAAGAAACAGTTGTTGCAGTAAAATGTGAAGTTGTTACGTCACGACACGGGGATACTTATAAAGGCGTGTCGGCTGCTTTGTTGAACACACAAGAGCCTAGTAGTTTGTATTGTCCTCTACACACGACGCCTCGCCATGAAGGAAAACCAGTGCCAGATAAAAGAAACTGAGAATGGTAAGAAGTACTATCTATCATTTACTCGTGCATGTTCGTGTAGCTAACGACAGCAAGCTGTTTCATTCAGTGAAATTAGGGAATATCACTTATTATTAGTAATTTTTGTTCACTTATGGTCGGCTTTAGTAGAATTTCGTAATCTTGAATATGGCAAAGCTGCATCAGGTGCCTACTGCCAGTACCTCAATCGCTGCCCTAGTCTGTGTAGACATGTATACGCCATTTAAGCTGCACATAGACATGCTACAGGCACTGCATCAGCGATAGTGACAGCTGGAAGCCGAGTGCAGCATTGCCACATTTAAGAATATGGTTTTCTAATAAAGACAGCCTTGGCCATGGTTCACTACATTAATTTTTTTCCAAATTATCGCGTGAAGGAGGGCTAATTTGTGTCTCAAAATGGTTCGTCACACCTTGCATATTACGAATTTTATTCAGCTTCACTAGCAGTAAGTTTCTCTAACAAGGTCTGTATATCTGTACCTTACTGATAACTTTGGGTTGTATACAGGAAATATTTCTTAGCATTTGGTTCACTCTTGAGTTTGCTTTAAAACACCATAAAACAAAAACTTTAGCGTACCTCTGCAGGAGGGGATTGGGCCTGGAAGGTGAATATAGGTGACCTGGTCGGGAATTTAATCCAGATTTTATTGACGGAAGGCAAACACACTAGCCGTTTGACTGCTGCGACCCATATGTCGTAATTGTAGTACGTGCATACTGATCAAATGGCGTTTATCTGCAGGAGCCTCGTATAAATAGTTGACAATAATAACCAATTCACATAGTCCATTTTCAAATTACACCTCATCCATCCTCACCAAACACACACATGTCGAGCCATGCACAGGAGAGGAATCTAGTAACTGTAGTAGGTATGGCTACTGATGTGTTAATACCAGAATCGATTACTGCTGTTCACTCATTATTGCATACATCACTGTAGTGTTATCTGTTCTTTTCATACTCGTAACTCAGACTCCACAATAAATTCTGCACTCTCCAGTCCCCGTTGGTGGAAATTGCACACAAACCCTTCGTATGCATATCTGTAACTTCCTACTTTGTAAGTTTTATTGTAATTTAAGTAATTCCTTAAACAAATATACCGTCTCTGTTACTTTGCCTCACTTATACCCACAACCATCAGTTCTTGGGAGTTGTGCGTGTTGCCTGCGTGTCAGATGTTGAACACATTACGGTAAGGTAAAAAACGGTCTGGGTTTTCGTGTTTATGCGACATTTCCGTTTTAGTTAATATTTGACTGATACTTGGGCAAGGTTGCAGGTTTTTGTAACTCTGTGCTTACGTGCTAGGCACTGTTACCACCGTGCCAACTTTAATTTCGTTTTGAAAGGGAACTGTGCGTCAAATATTTAAATATCAAGACATTACAAAAGTTGTATGCAATTCGAGGGTGGCTACCCCTGTGATTTTTATTAAGGTGGAAGTTACTAACTAGCATTTGTTGTAGGATTAAAGACGTCGGTATCATTAAACCATATTTTAAGTATGGTAATTTCATATAATTAAATAAGACAATTTGGAGATAATACGGTTTTAAAATTCAATTTTCAAGTGCCTGTACTCCCATTAATACAGCATAGAAATACTAGGTTCCGATAAGTTTCTGCTCATTTTTGCATGATGTATTATCTGTCGAAGTTTGGCGGTTGAACTTACTCATCATGTATAGGGATACTCGGATTTTCGCATGTGGAAATCGTGCCTGGTCGATGTCGTATGTCGGTGGATTTTTCTTGGGCTTCTCCCGTTTCTTCGCCCTTCATTTACCAGGTCCTCACACCACATACACATCGTGTTACTACTTATCATCGGCCCTGTAGACATACTGTAATAGTCAACCAAATATATTCAATTAGGTCACCATATAAACCAAGAGAATGAAAATACTAATACAACTGCAACTCATTAACGAAATACTTATTTACGAATATTATTCTGTGAAATAACGAGCGACAAATTTCCATTACCTTATTGGGTGACGAGAAAATTTAGTTACTAAAAAAGTGACGTGTACACCGGATACGATATATGCTTATTAAAGTAGTCTGAGTTAATTACAGCAGTTACCAAATTATTATGCGGCTGTTGTTAGTTGTTACTTCAACTTTGATATTAATTATTCGGAATATCCTTCCTGTACAGCCTAAATTCATGCCGTATTTAAGGACTCTCGGTATTCGCCTGGTGTGAAAAACTGGAAAATCTTAATAACTATGGTCGAGGGAAGAAGGGGGTGAGATTGTGAGTTAGATTCAGGTGCTACATGGATTCGTTTTCATTTATATTTTATGAATTTCACAAATAAAATATCTTTAAAATTATATAATAAATTGCTACTTGGTTTGTGTATGATATAGAGCGTTGTTAAAAATTGATATTAATTTGACACGTACCCAAAGTAACTAAACAGCCAAAACATGCTCATTTCAGAGTCTGATATTTTTTTTCTGTGTGTGCTCACACTTATGCTGTAGGAATATTGTCTTTGCCAACTTGAAATGTACGCACCTTCCCTTGTATTCACTTTCCTATAGTTGAAGTTGAAATACTGAACAAATTTGTTTTGAAGAAGTACATAAAGTTTTGCCTTTTTGAATAACTAAACGTAAGTATTGTTACAAGTTTGAGAACACACAAACTTTACATGTGGGCAATTCCCATGAGTTCTTTGGGATAGAGGTCTTATAATTATAAATAAAAGAGTTAAATTAAGTACTGGATTTAATAGCTCACAAAGCTACGAAATACACAAAACAGTAATCAACTAGAACTCTCACAACACAATTAGTTATGCACACAATTACTCCTGTGTCACAGACACGTTA
>PNEQ01023539.1:0-15929 GCA_003012365.1 Medauroidea extradentata
GAAGAGCAGTTGATATGTATGCAGCTACCAACCAGTGGCTGTTGCGGAAGAGCAGTTGATATGTAAGCAGCAGCCAACCAGTGGCTGTTGGGGAAGAGCAGTTGATATGTATGCAGCTACCAACCAGTGGCTGTTGCGGAAGATCAGTTGATACGTAAGCAGCTACCAACCCGTGTCTTTTGAGGAAGAGCAGTTTATATGTAAGCAGCTACCAAACAGTGGCTGTTGGGGAAGAGCAGTTGATATGTAAGCAGCTACCAACCAGTGGCTGTTGGGGAAGAGCAGTTGATATGTAAGCAGCTACCAACCAGTGGCTGTTGGAGAAGAGCAGTTGATATGTAAGCAGCTACCAACCAGTGGCTGTTGGGGAAGAGCAGTTGATATGTAAGCAGCTACCAACCAGTGGCTTTTGGGGAAGAGCAGTTGATTTGTAAGCAGCAGCCATGCAGTTGGTGAACAAACACTGCTGTTTTATAATTAAAAGCAAGCAGATCTATAATTTGAAAGTGTTTAAATAATGTGCGTAAAATAAGTTTGTAATAAGTTTTAGTTTCTTCAGTTTCTACACCGAATCTTCTAGAGCAGTCTTCAATCATGCGTTATACTTTTATCAATATAAGCTCAGCTTGAAGTCACTGTCTACCTCATCACCAACAAACTGCATGTAATTTTAACACTTACATGGGGCTGTTATGGAAGTGGTAAGTCAGATTTGGCTTTAGCCCCCTTGCATTTTGGTGAGAGGGTAGGTCCAAACTAAGTCTAATATTATAATAAATAAAATTCATATTTAAGATAGTAAATATTTGCTTTTCAAATAAAGTAACACTCACTATCTTGTATAGTCTAGAGATCAACAAACTGCATTAAGAACAAGCTTAAAGTATTCGTGTTAAACTGAATAGTTATTAACATAGGTGTTCTATAATGCCTAATTGAGACACTTTTTACATTAATGTGTTGTCTGAGGTTTAATTATTGCAACTGGAATAAATTTTCTAGGTAATGTGTGTGTATCTGCTTGTAATAGATGCAAATAAAGTTTTTCTTTGTCGAAATATATAACAGGCAGTGCTTAAGAAGTATTTAATTTAACATGAATTATCAATGTCCATACTGCAATATGCATTATTGCGTTATTTTAGTGTGTGAAGTTGATCTTCCTGTAGGAGATCCTTACTACCTGTAGCAAAATCCAGGCGATGTTAGTAATTTTTTTTTTTTTAGTTTTTTTAAGTGAACGGACACGTAATAGACCATTTTCGGGTCTAGTGCACTGTTTTATGACACTATTTCCGCAGTGGCTCTTCAAAGTGGTTCTTAAATATCAACAGTTTTCAGCCTCCTCGACGCAACACAGAATAATAGACTGTATAGTTACATGTTCACTGAGCTGTGGCTAACTTCTGTACAGCGTTTACAGTTCTATATCCTCCAGTGCCTTGCACACAACTAACCTGCCTTAGCTGATGTTTGTGAAACAGCTCGTACCACAGTCAGACCTCCTCTCTTCTCTTCCCCCCTTCTGGCACTTACCCCTCTTCTTCGCACTCAGACTTGCACAGATGCCTGCCAGTTACAGTAATTCAAGTTGCAGATATATGATAACATTTTTGGCACTTAGACAGATTATTTAGAATATCCACTATGCAATTAAATTATTGTAAATTTAAATGTGAGTAGATATACTTGTAACCACATATCTTCGTTGGCACATGATAAAATATATTACCATTAAATTTAACAAATTAGTGGTTATCATATTGTGCATGTCCCTTGTGTGTTATTATTCGGATGAGAATAAAATAATCAAAATAATTGCAATAATAGTAACCATCAAGTGCCTTATGCTACACCATACTTCCACAAATTGTTTGGTTAGTTATTTTAGGTTAGAGCCATTTTTGGGAACTCTTTTCATAATATTGGGAATGTTGTGTCTGTAATTCAGTTGTGTGCGTGTATTTTTTCCTTTCTATTGTTAAAGATTGTCTATTCCTAAATTTGTTTGTATAAAATGTTGTTTTAGAAGTATAGTCTGTGCACATTTTTAAATTTTGTAGTATGTATGTTGATACACTATTTAAATTACTGTAGTTGATCCAGGGATCATTGACAAATTAATTTAAGTTTAGTCAAGCATATTGTGTGTTAAGTCTTTTACCTCATTGCTTTATAAGATGTGACTTTTTTTTAAGCTGCTTGTGTTATGTGTTAATTCAGGAAGGTCATATTACGTCTCCATATTATTTATTAACTGCCAGCGCTATAATAATTACATAGTTGTTACAAGTTTTGTGTTCCTAACATGTGTGCATGTTTTAAGCACGTTGATACACACTGTATTCTCGTGTTGCTTTTGTCGTTGATACACGTGTGTCAAGTTGCAAGTCAGTGAGAGATGATCACTGCTTGTATTGTGTGTCCTCAGAGTGGCAACGAAGGCAGCAGCTCCATGGACCCGCAGTTCGAGCGACAGGTCGAGACAATACGCAACCTCGTTGGATCGTACATGAAGATAGTCACCAAAACTACCAAAGACCTAATACCAAAGACTATCATGATGCTGATCATCAACAATTGTAAAGACTTCATCAATGGGGAACTGTTAGCACATTTGTATGCATCAGGAGATCAGGTAGATCTGAAAGTCCTATTAATTTTAAATTTGTTTGTTAACTGTGTTCTGTTCATGTGAGACATCCATTGAAAGTTAAACGACTTGATGTGGAAGAGTATCGATTCTGCCAATATAACATGTAACCTGTCTTATTACAGCTGATAGCCTTGTCGTGCAGCTGGTATCTCTTTCTGTCGATTCTTCTTGGCATAGCTGGGGCAACAATGTGTTTTTGACATTCTTGCTAACTTGTCAACACTCACTTGTTTGCGCTACGTTCTGGAGATACTTCTGGCAAGGAACCACAGTGGAGCATCCTAGCGACATGGGATGTCCATTATAGTCTTGGAAGCTTAGTCCCTTAGTATGTCGAGATTGTCAGTTGATGTCATTGACAGTTTTTTAGGTGTCTCTCCATACTACGTTTAATCCTTACTGTGGGATCGGTATGGACAAGTGATGGGAAATGTAATTTGTTTGGCAGACCTAGGTCGTTTGGAACTATAGGCAGTTCGTATAAAGTGAGCACTCAAAAAAAGTCCTGCTAAAGTTCTTTTTTCAGCCATTTCGTATCTTTCCACGTGTAACGGCTGGTGACGGGGAATAATCTAAGCTCTCTGAACACATCACTTGATGTTTGCGCATGTAAGATAAGTTGTGCAGTCAGTATGAATCAACACTGTTGGTTAAAAAGAGTTTGTTAACTATATAAAATACAATTATGTAGATTTCTGTTGATTTTGTTTCAGTATTGCTGAATTTAAATAGGAAAAGACACCGAACTATGTTGTGTAACTTTGCTGCCAACCACACAAGCAGTAAAGGAACTGTAGTTTATGTTCAATTATATGCATTAACAGCTAATTATATTTTTGATAGGTTAAATTTTTAGTGCTCACTTTATCCCGAACGACCTATAGTCATACAAGTGAACTGTTCTTTGGATGCAGTTCGTTCAAAGTATATGATTCACCATCTGAAAAAGTTAATCATTATATGGATTCGTACATTTGTTGTCTTAAATACACTACAAAGCTCAAACATTTATTTTATAGTAGTGATGGGTCGATTCCGATTCCAGAATCGATAGATTCCATCGATTCCACTGGAATCGAAATCAAACTGAATCCCTGGTTTTGGAATCTATATGACAGATTCTTGAAAATAAATATCCCTGTGAACATATTTTAGTTTCACAGGTATCACTGATCGGCCAGAGTGATTTGTGTACAAATGGCTAACTATTTGAGATTTCTGATAGTATTGTCGTCGATATAGCACACGAAAATTCTATTCTAATTCCATTGGTAAACGTCAACTATAAAATAAACACTTGTTCGTCAATGATCGTCGTCACATTTGTTTAGACAATTACGTTGCATTACATTCAGTATCAAATAAATACTTATACATCATGCTAGACAGCTACTAACGCCTACATCCCCAAAAATAAAAACTACAAATCATCGCGTAATCGTCGCATCGCAATGTTTTGTTTACGTTTCTAGACCAGAGATGTTATCTACGTTCAAGTCCAAAGTACGACACCACTAGAACAAAATGGTTGCTGCAAGAGTGGATTATAGTTAGTCCCAAAATATTCCACTGGAAGGAAAATGTAACATCATAGTGCTACTAGTTTCATAGTCCGCCATCTTTAGTGTATGTCTTGTGCATGGACTTTCCCAACTGAACGTAGCATATCTATGACATCTCAAAATATAAATGAAGTTTGTAAACACTGCAATGGTAATAAACAGTAGCGAATATGTAATAAAATTGTTGAGTCGTTAATTGTAAATCTCTTTTTAATTCACAAATATTTAAAAATGTATGTCGACAAAGCAAAAAAAAATATTGATTTTTTTTTAAAAGTACGACTCGCAGGAGCCAAACAAAAACTTGAAGAGAAATGGAACTTGGGAAACTATCGTATTGATCGGTTTTATAATAACCAAAAGTTCCTATTTATCGGTAAATTTTTATTCACAATCTTTACTACGTAAGTACTGGTAAATACTGCTGATCACGAAATCTGCTTCCACCAAGTGTGATAATACAATTATACACAAAATTAGATTGCCAAACGAAACCAATGTAACCTCCAAGATTTAGTAAGTTATATAAATTTAATCAAACTTCACAGATCTTGTTTTTCTGCATATACAAATAGGCTTATATGTGTGTTTTATGTATGTAACCTAGATCAGGTAATTGCACTTCTTTCAAAGGGATTATGAGGGTTTTATGTAGGCTATAAGAAAATAAAATTAGATAAAAAAACTTTAAAAGAAAGCCTTAGAATCTAACTCGGAATCAAAGAATTGAATCCCAATTTAAAGAATTGATGTTGGAATCGGAATCGGTGTATTTTATGAATTGACCCAACACTATTTAATAGTTTTTAAAATTTTTCACTTTTTTGGTTGTAATTGTTATACAGTATTTGTTTCAAGCTATAACTGTTACTGTGCCACCATGGATTGCCAATATTCTGTTCTATCAAAATAACTTCAGAGTACATGTCTTGATTCTATGTTGTTAATCCAGTCCTCAAAGGATATGCTTACGTGTTAGGTGTGATTGTAAATCAACCTTAATAATGACTAGATTACTATTCAAAAGAACTCTGTATTAAAATGTTTTACAAACGTAACATACCGTACTTGGGCACACAAACGTCAATCACAAAATTAAGTTGCACAGTAACAAAGTGCAGTTGGTGGCATCTTTTATCTTTAAAATGTATTTAAGTTACTATTTTTTCAATCATAGCATTTGCAGTGAAATATTAAAGAATGAAAACAGAAGTTTGATATGTTAAGTCTTGGGACAAAAAAAATACTAACTACTCACTTGAATCGGTCCTCAAACTATAGTAGAATCTCGATTTAACTAAATGCCACAGGAGCCGATAATGTTTACTCAAAATCAATGTTTTGTTAAATCAGACTTCCAACACTTGAGAAGTGATGACTAACACCATCTAGCGTCAATCTTTCCAGCTCTCTCCTGCCCAATCCCGCCAACAAAATTCAGGAAATTCCCATGAAAAATGCTTAAAAAGTTGCAATGAAAACTGAATTAAAAGTTTGCAAGACAACTGTACAATAATAATTCAATATGCGCAGCAGCGGCCATTGTAGCTTGCAGGCAACCACACTCATCCAACAAACTGGTTGATTTGCTTGCTAAAATTATTTTGCACTTGAGCATTTTTTAAGCATCGGAGAAACAAATTATTTAAGTTTACGGTAGTAAACTCATTGTAAAAAGTCTGTATAAATAGTATAATTATGTATTTTTGTATAAATTTGCTAGTTTTATCACAGGACACGAAGGAAAATAATTGTGCTGCACACAGGGTTCTTACGGTCCTGGAAAGTCCTGGAACTTTGACCATGTCCTTGAAAGGCCTTGAAAAGTCCTTGATGTAATCCAGTTCTTGAAAAGTCTTTGAATTTTTAGGTTTTCTTACCTAATATTCTAGCTATTTTCCTACAATTAATATCCTTTCTCAGAAATATTAAACCATGTTTTATCTACGCGGTATTTCTGTAATATAATATTCTTGATGATAACAGATGTTTTGCAGTGTATGTGAAATTGATACACTTTCTGGCATACCACAGCACGTTAGATTACACTTTTTATGTGATCGCGGCAAGTAGTAATCTGCATCTACTAGAGTTTAATGGCAAAGTGTTTTTAGAAGAGAAGAGGTGCAAAAAAGGAAACAAAAGAGCTTTGAAAACGAAAAGTGACCCATATGAAATGTCGTATTTACAAGAGTATTAAAAAATAAATTATTTGTCAGTTGTGAGATAAACTAGAGTGCACTGCATGCTGCAGAGCAGAATATCTCCCACGTTTCTCCAAGTCGAAGTTGCCCGACCGCTTCCGAGGTGGTGTTCTGTACCAACTATCTCGCACTGTACGTTCCACAATTACCGTGAACGACTATATTTCACTATGCTTACTTAGTTTTTATTTATTCAGTTACAGCATGTAATTTGTGGTAATTTTAATACCTTGTACCTTGAAATGGGAATAAAATAATCTAATGTGTGCAAATACTTAAGCAGGAACATGGCATCAGCCATATTTGTTTACATTAAAACATATAACAGACTGTATTTTGTTTTGAAAACTAAATGTCTGCCTTTATGTACCGTATAAACCCACGTACCACCCGCCCCTGTGTAAGACCCGCACCCTGATTTTTAGAATGACATTGTGTGATAAAAAGTTTTGGAACAGATCTGTGTGTAGAAAATCGTTTTGTATGAGAAGGGAGTTTAGTTTTAAACAGTCACAAATATTAAAGAATTACAATGTAAAATGTATATTTTTTTGGTCACGATGTTTAATAACAATGACTAATAGAAGCCGGGTGAGTGCTGCGTAGCACTGTAGCGGACGACAGATAAGATCTGACTGGCGCGAGCGTGACCTTGCCAGCCCAGCTGTTACCGTTTGCTCTCTCACTCCTGCCTCCTTGTCTCGCGCTCTGCAATTAACGATCGATAAGGCGTGCATCTCGTCCCAGTCACGCGACGATTTCCGTAAACTTCGCTGCCGCACCACGAAACGCACGTCTTTCACCACTGGCCATTTGTTCTTTATTCTTCCTCCAATCTCGCACACACGATTCGTCGACATCGAATTTTCTTCCCACAGCACGGTTACCGAACTCTTCCGCTTCACTAATAATCTTTAATTTTTCCGCAACTGTGAATGACTCATTTCTACTTTCAGCTATGAATACATGTATGAAATCACTTGGTACCGGTACTTAACGGTATGTGCTGTGCTTCGTTATCACGCTCGAGATGTTTGTGCGTGGCAAGCTGCAATGTGGCAACACCGAATGGAATGTGACCTTCGCTGCTGGCTCTACCTCCCACCCCCTCCCCCATCCAACTCGCTTCGCTTCACCTGCCCATTTCATCCTATCTTCAACCGTCTGGCATCTGCACTCTGCACAGTGCAAAACACAGCCGCGCGGCTTACATCATTCCACATGGTTATTACAGCCGTTACGTGAATTAATTAAGTCATTTGTCAAAAAACTAGGGTTCACTCTACCTCGCACAATACCTTGCTTAAGGATAATGGTGGCAAGTTGTAATACGGCAGTGCTTTTTCGTCAGTGCAAAAACGGCCCAAGTGCAGTTTGACCAATGTACCACCCGCACCCCACTTTTAGAAACTTATATTTTCGCAAAATGCGGGTGGTACGTGGGTTTATACGGTAATTAAGTGTAATTTATTTTTATGAAACTTTTTAATAAATATGAAGGAGCTTCATTAAGGGCTGGTTCCTGAGTTTGTTTCAGGTGGTGATAATAACTCAAATATTTTTTAACGAAAAGTTTTGAGAAAAAAAAAAAAATTGAGTCAATGTGCAGTCACACAATGCGCAATACTGTGGATGCATTTTTAAAAATAATTTACCATTCGTCAGCAAAGAAATATTTTGCTTCATGTTTGCTTATTTTCACTACAAAAAACGTGATACTTTGGGTGATGAAATCTAAAAAACAGTTCAGTACATTCTTACAAAAATTTCAGGTACAAATTATAATATATAAGTGTCAAAACTGTGGAACAAAATTTTGTAATGAGTAATAGGTAGCAATTAAAACAAATATTTTCAGAATCACTGCAAAACTCTGTAACAAGCCCTTAAATATGAACGTGTTAATTTTAAATGAAATTGAAAATTTCTGGTTCATTTACCATTGGTGAACTTCAGTTCTAAAAGGTGAAGGGCACACCGTAATAGAAACATTTGCAAATAAAACCTTAAACATTTGAGTAGAAATTTTGCCTATCAGGTGTAATTTACTGCGGTCCTTGAAATATTAGCAGATAGTTCTTGAAAGTCCTTGAATTTTGATTGTATGTGTCTGTAAGAACCCTGTACACACTGCTGCATTCTATCAGTAATAGAATTAGTCAATAGAGCACGCTGTACTGCAGTGCATTATAGCAGAGACGCAAAGTACTTTCTGTGAATTAGTTCCTGTGCTGTCCATTGCCACTAATGTGAGGATCTAGGCATGCTCTTGTTATGCAACACAGTGTTGCTTGCTCGGCCGTACGTGTTTATCTCAGTCACTCCCGCAGCCAAAATTGTTAGTGATTTTTTTTTTCTCGGCGGATGGTTTAAGGTTATCTATGGAGATATTAAATATTTACTGCTGCGGCCAGTGGTAGTACTTTTAGTAGACTTGCATTACAATTTATATTCCATTTATCAAAGTCATTTAGTTATGTCATACATTTTTCTGTAATTTTTTGAAGGTTCCTAAAAATCCTTTCGTTAATTGAGTATACGCAAAATCGAGGCTCTACTGTACTTGGTCGGCTGACGTAGCACTCAAGTTAGCGATACATGTTTCCGTTGTTCCCTTTCACTTGTTCGTACCAGTTATTTACCTCCACACGATGGGTGAGGGAAAGTGATGTTGGGGAGCAGATAAAGGAGGGAGAACAAAATGTAACTGTTTGCGTGAGACAGGGGAAGCAATGTGCATGCGCGAACAACTGGGATAACGATAGACGCACGGTGGTGAGGATAGAACTGTGGTGCTTGCGTGCAGACTTTTTTCTACTGCAAACACAAGAAAACCTTAAGAACAGTTATTTTTCGCACGAACAAACTAATTCCATAATTTGCTTAACCGACCAGTTCAGAGCGAACTGGTTGTTCACAAAATACCCATCTCTAATATGGACACAGTCAATGCATGATGTATTGTTTTGCTCATGTGTGTGTACACAAATGCAAACGCAACCATGACTTTGCCTTCATGTTGTTATAGCTCATGTTTTAGCCACATTTGAAAACTCTCATAAAATATTTCTGGTGGAGAATCCGTGCAGGAAATTTTGGCAACTAAAGTATTAATTGCATCTTATAGCCTAACTTAGCTCGGAATTCAGTATATTCACATTTGAAATTTACTTATAAGTTTATAAACTAGCAAGATGTAATTAAATATTACTTCACCCAGTTGCGTTGATTATGGGGCACACCATTTCAATTTATTTGGTTATTAATGAGGATTCTTGTATACTAATTTGTGAATAAATTGTTGTAAGCTATAAATGTTGAAGTTAATTCACAGATTTGTTATAATAAATCTATTGATTTTTCTGTTGAAAACTTTTTAATAGGACTCGTGCAGCCTCTGAAAGTTAAGCGGTGGTCAGTATTTAAATTTTATTTGGTGTGAAAGAGGAGTTCCATTAACATTTTTGGGGAAATTGTTTTGGAATGGTTTGGAAAGTGTTTGTTTACTAATTGAAATAAATACTTCATAAAAAACATCACTTTTAGGTGAGAGGTAACATTCCAAGTATTTGTTCAAAAAACAGTGTGTTAAAAATTGTTTTGGGATCAGATTTGACCTGTGCCAATTTTATGAAGCAACAGTTGTACCAAGTAATTTCTAGGCTCTGCCTTTTGTAAAATTGGGGCTGTATTGTATGTGGGTTACGTACTACATTTTTTAAATTGTGTAGTTTGTCTTGGAAATATAATTTACTTCATGGCCACATTTAATTGTATATGCACGATTGTCTGCTCTTTCCTGTCCGCATGCTGAAGCGTTTCCTTACGCTTTATGTATCACTAGGACTTTCTGAATTGTCACTGTAATTACAGTAGTTGTGTTTCCTTGAAACTGTCTATGATAGTCTAGAATATTATGACACTTGCTGTTTGAAAGTTATTTTTTTTAATTTCAAGAATTATGATTCCGTAGTTATAGTTGTTGAATGTTTAGAAGTAGCAACATTTTGAATCTGGTATGTCGTAAAACAGGCTCAGATGATGGAGGAGAGCCCTGAGGAAGCGTTGAAGCGAGAAGAGATGATGCGTATGTACCACGCCTGCAAGGAGAGCTTGCGCATCATTGGTGACGTATCCATGGCAACTGTGACTACCCCTGTGCCACCTCCCGTCAAGAATGACTGGCTTGCATCTGGTCTGGACAACCCGAGGTGATGATATGGTACATTATCTCAAGGCTCATTACATCGCCGCAGTACCGTGCCTGTTCAAGTGCAGTGTGTGCTGATTGTAGGTTGTCTCCGCCTTCGCCTGGTGGCCCTCGTAGGACACCCATGCAACCTGTCACGGCGGTTACGTCGAGGGGACCCCCACCTCCACCAGTGTCTGGACGGCCAGCTCCATCCATCCCCAGCAGACCAGGACCTGGGGCTCCGCCCTCCTTGCCTGGCCGGCCACAAGGCGCGGGCTTGCCTCCACCCCTCATACCATCGTGAGTACTGCTCCCTCTTTCTCTCCCTCTCTCTTTCTATCTTAATCTCTCTCTCCTATCAATCTCCCTTCTCTCTATCACTTTTCCCTCTCTCTCACCCTCTCTCTATCTCTCTTTCCCTTTCCCTCTCTTAACTTTCTCCCTCCGTCTCTATGTGTATATATATGTGTGTATGTGTACATTTGTGTGTGTGTGTGTGTGTGTGTATATATATATATATATAGCACACACACAGTAAAACCTCGTTAATTCGAAGTGCTCGGGACCAAAATTTTGTACTTCGAATTATCAAATTTCAAAGTTTCGTGTTTCTACACCCATTTTTACGGTAGTCTTCGAGAACTGTTATGCATTCGAATTGGAAAAGGAAATAGTAGTTTGAAATAATTGGACCAAAAAAGTTTGTTGCATTTTTCTTGGTTGTTGTACGCTGCTGTTTTTCTTGGCTAGCACTGTATTGCAAGTAGCGCACGTCACGTCTCCTAGACTATCGGCAACTCTGCGCTTCCCCTTCCCTTGTTCCAGTGCTCGATGTCTGCCACGCATAGCCTTTGCTACAGCATGTGATTGTTATTACTACCGTATTTGCAGGCAGGATGACCCCGCACATAAGACGATTCATTGTTTTGAAGCTACAAAATCTTGAAAAATATTTAATTATTAACTTTGAAATTCCTGGTACAAAAATATTTTTTTCCCTTTGCCAGAAACATATATTTTTTGTTTAAATATTTTAAAGGCATTTATTACCATTTTATAAATATCATAGGAGAGACAGAAACCAATAACATGGCACTACTGCCCTCCAGGCACCCAAGAGCCAAGGAAATGCACAGCGACGGTAACAGGTGGCCGGCGACATCGTCAGTTCCCGCCCACACGCCACATGCCAACGCCGGGCTGCAGCATCTGCTTTCAAAGTCATCACATTCTTGTACGCTGTTTTCGCCAGCCAGCCAACACTAGACACATGAATGTGTGGTACGGTAACTAGATCCTCGTTTTCTCCACCCGGAAGTTTTATGCTGGCGAGACCAAAGATTAGGACGTGACAAAATATCTAGGCACACATTCTAGAGCCTCGTTTTCTCCGCCCGAGAGTTTCGTACTGGCGAGTCAAAGGATCTAAGTACAGAGTACCTAGGTCCTAGTTTTGTCTGCCCGAGAGCAATGTTCTGGCGAGAGAAGGGATCTCGGCACACACGCTCCAGAAGTATCGATCGCCAAACGACACTAGCTGCGATGCGAGGTAAAAAAATGGGGCAGGGGCACTTGTAAAAAGAAAGTCATCTTATATGCCAGCAAATGTGGTAATTGATAAATGCATGGTTTTGGATTTCTAAGAGGCAGGAGAATTTTACAGACATCTTGAATTTTTAACCCAAAACGGTAAGTTTTACCACCTTATAACTCAAAAATATTATAAATATTTCACGCCAAGTCATTTTTACAAGTGCAAAGTGATTTTCCAGTAGCTTTTCGAAGGAATATGAGACGTTGTGTCAGTGAAATTATTTAATAAACAATGTAACACACCCAAAATAGTAATTATGACCAACCCTCCTCCCAATTGAAAATTTGTAAATATGGTCATTGAGTCGTTTTCGCAAGTGCAAAGTTATTTTTCCATTAGTTTTTCCAAGGAAAAATCTGATGCAGCGTCAGTTAAATATTATTTTAATTGAATGAAAATGAGGGAGGGCAGTTAAATATTATTTTAATCAAATGAAAAGGAGGGAGGGCATGTTGATGCTGTCTGACCAGCTGCCTGATTCTCTCTTCTTCCCTCTTTTCCACTTCGCTTCACCCTGGCTGGAAATACTCCAGACTCGTTGCACATGCGCACGTGTCTTACCATATCTGCCTCTAGCTCACAGTGGCGAAGGAAAGCACAAAATCACGTGAAGGATTTTGTCACATTCTGTTTCCACACAACTCGTGTGATGGTCACATCACACACAGGCTGTCACACACTATGCCATTCCTGCCTTTCATTCTTCTTTTCCTCTCTCTTTGCACGCATCACACACACACATTCGAACTCGAGCGTCGTGCACACGTAGACAGCAAGGAAGTCTCAAGGTCAGCGTGACACGGGCCTGCGCGGTAACGGAAACAAAGCCAGGGCTGTACAATGCCACACGACGCAGCATTATTCTTCGCACACTTTACTGACTTCTCTATCAAAATGACATCGAATTACAAATTAATCTAATTTCAGTCTAACCAAACTCCACAACGTGTGAAATCCTATCCTTACGTTCTGGACCGAGTGATGGTTTCAAATTACAGTAAAACTCGCTTAAGACGTTCCCACGAGATACATTTTCCCAGCTGAGTTGTTTGGTTCGTTTGGTCCCATCACTTTCGTCATTAGAGCCATGTTATATTTTCCCACGTTTTACGATTTGCCACGTGCCTGGTTTCCCTTTTAATACGGTCAACTTTAGTTAGAAAAAGTAATTTTTTAATAAATAATGTACGTGACATTTGTTAGTAAATAAAATGAAAGTAATCTACAAGAACAATACCGCATTTGTTTACGTTTTTCCACTGCCATCATAGATAACTGACGTGAGATGTAACATTCCACAGATGTTAGAAAGCAGGTACACTCAGGATGGCCAACATATGAACTTAA
The DNA here is from genome assembly GCA_003012365.1 of Medauroidea extradentata. Classification (NCBI taxonomy): domain Eukaryota; kingdom Metazoa; phylum Arthropoda; class Insecta; order Phasmatodea; family Phasmatidae; genus Medauroidea; species Medauroidea extradentata. The sequence continues at coordinate 13,556 of PNEQ01023539.1, forward strand.
CAACTTAACACGAATCGATATAATCCACTGTGTTCCGTTTCTCGCATCAGTAATAGTAATACTTAGAAACATTTCTTACTAAATGACTGTGCATTAATTTCAACAAAAAAATGTATTTGTTCACGTTCCCGTTGATTTACTTTAGATCTTACGTTAAACTGAACTTGCGACTTCAATAAAAAATAAAGAATGCATCTATGATGGTAACGGAACAAATCCTGTGCGATGCATAGAACATACTTTATCTCTCGTATTTGTGTCTTGCTGAACATCTACCATCTATGACTTCCGTAAATGTTGTTTCTTTACCACGTGCGTGTTGATATCGATAAATACGGTTATTAATTAAACGTATTTGAGTTCCATAAGTACGGTATTGATTGTGCTTATTGTGAAATTGAGTATGACGTCGATAAAATGGAAAGCCATAACTCTTTAAGAAAAACTCGCAATAATTCAAAAAGTTGACTCCAATTCCTCAGCATCCCGTGTCAGCATTGCTAAAGAACTTGGACTGCCAGCATCAACACTCAATTCAATTGTTTCAAAACGGGAAGAAATTTTACGTGAAGCTGCCAACACGTCTTCCAGTTGCAAGAAACGAAAATTGGGGAGATATGAAGAAGTTGAAAACCCATTGCTTGAATGGTTTAAGCAGCAGCGTGCCCAGAACATCCCACTGAATGGCAGTATTGTGAAGGAAAAAGCAGAACAAATTGCAGTTCGTTTAGGAATTTATTTCCAAGCTTCAAATGGTTGGATAGATCGTTTCAAAAACAGGTATGGAATTGTATATAAATGTGTGAGTGGGGAATCCGCAAGTGTAGATAAAGCATCAACTGACTCCTGGAGCTCTTTGCTACCGACACTTATATCAGAGTACAGCCCTAAAGACGTTTTTAATATTGATGAGTTTGGACTTTTCTTCAACATGTTGCCAGACAGAACACTTACAATGAAGGGAGAAAATTGTCATGGTGGCAAACTGAGCAAAGAGCATCTTACTGTTTTGGCTGGAGCAAATATGGATGGGTCAGAAAAGCTGCAATTGCTTGTTATTGGCAAACCTAAGAAACCTAGATGTTTCAAAAATGTAAAAATCGTGCCCTGCAGATATGTCAACAACAAGTCAGCTTGGATGACCTGCAGTATTTTTGAGCAGTATTTGCACTCCCTTGATGCTAAGATGGGATGCAAAAACAGGAAGATTTTGCTTTTCCTTGATCACTGTCCAGCCCATCCAAAAACTGTTGCAAACTTACAAAACATCACCCTGCAGTTTCTGCCTCCCAATTCCACGTCGGTTCTTCAACCAATGGACCAGGGTGTAATCAAGGTGCTGAAGCAGATGTTCAGAAAACGTCTTGTGTGCAGAATAATCCAAAGAATGAAACCTGGGTACCAGCCACACAAACTTAATATCCAGGATGCAATGCACCTACTTGCAGCTTCATGGGAATCCATCACAGATACCACAGTCAAGAACTGTTTCAAGAAGGCAGGGTTCACTGCAGATGAAGCACCAACAATAAATAGTTCCTGAAGTTTTGGAAGAAGCAGGTGCCATGCCTAGGACTGCTTGGAACACTATTGAGTCAACTTTGAGTGTCTCTTGCAGTTTTGAGAGCTACGTAAATTTGGACGACAGCGTGCAAACATGTGCAAGTCAGGACATAGAGGAACTGTGTGCTGAACAGGAAGAGGAATGTGAAGATGAAGGAGAATGTGAAGATGATGCAGCTGCCACACCTAAGCCGTCATGCTCGGATGCGACAGAGTTTGTAGACGGTTTGAAGCACTTTTTAACCTGTACGCCAGATGTGCCAAGCAATATTTGGAGCAGCTTGTGGAACTTGGAAAGTTGTGTTCTTTTGCAATCCCAAAATAACTGTAAACAGAGAAAAATTGATGATTTTTTTTGTTTCAAAGTAATGCTAACCAGTTTTGTTTCACTTGTTTTGATATTTCAATTAATTTCTGACAGGTTTGTTTACTGTAATACATTTAAAATTGTTGTGTGTTTGTATGTTGTAATTATTATACTATTTTATGCTTTGTTACTTAGAGATGATATGTTTGTTTTTCATGTGTTTATTGTTCTCTAGTACTCTAATAATGTTTTCAGATTTATAGCATTTAGAGTAAATATATTTGACAACATGACAACTAACTTCTTCAGTACCTAATAAAAGTGATATTTTTATTAAACCTATTATGATGTTGCATCATTGGTTCTTGGCAAAATAAATTTCAAGACTTAAGTTTTAAAATCAGTTTTCCCAGTTAAGCTGTTTTCCCAGCTAAGAAGTTTGAGGAGTAAAGTCCAGGCCCACCCAGAGAAATTTCGGGCCCCTGGGCAAATCCGAGTTTGGGC
>PNEQ01023539.1:16029-26633 GCA_003012365.1 Medauroidea extradentata
CAATTTTTTTACGGTTTGAAACACCTGTGGTTTGAAAAATTGACTCATCTGTAAACAATATGTTTATTTACTAGCTGGTACAATCCCCGCTCGCATAATGCCAGCCGATTGGCCATGTCCACCTCCGAAACCATTTGGTGCACCTGCCCATGGTACGAGTGTATGGTCCGCCCCGGGCCCCTTGAGACCCCGGGCCCCTTGAGACCCCGGGCCCCTGAGCATTGCACCCCCTTGCCCCCCCCCCCTCTTGGCGGGCCTGGTAAAGTCCCTTCAAAAACGTCTTAATAGGGTTTTACTGTATGTAGCATTTCGAATTAATGAGGTTTTACTAGGTTCGATTCTGGTTCTTCGGTTGACCTTGGAACCGAAACCGTTTTGGTTCCAAAAAGTTGGTTATTCTTAGTTTGGTTCCGCCAGCAACATAACCTGTACTTGTAATACATTCGTTCTCTCTCTCATAACATTGAACCGTTATTTTGCGCACCAAAAACTTATTGGCAAGAATGTTGAGCGTAGAAGTGAAACATAATCATCAATTTTTTTTGGCAACTCACGTATTTAACTGCCATTGTTGTAACTTGAACAGTTTTTGATGACTCTCTGTATTAAACAAGGCGACGAGTTTTGCCGTCACAAACAAAGGCTGTGTTAATAACGTACCCGGTTCGTGCCTATTAACATCAATAACGTATGTAACGCTTTTTTGAGAATAATAATGTTGTGGACTTTCCAATTCCAACATGTGCTTCCAAGAATACTTTTTGTTTCGTCGGACGTAAACAAAGCAACAGTTCAGTAGCGAAAACGCACCTAAAGTTGAACCAGGTTCGCCAACTGTGGTGCAACGTGAAATAAAATTTTCCAAATGTACGTTATTTACCATTATTTCAGAACTAGTTAGATTTTTAGGCATGTGCGAAGGTCTGTTTTTAAATGCGAAGCGAAGTCTAATCGAATCTTGAATTGTGCGAAGGAATGTCGAAGGGAAGTCTAAGAATTTAATTTTTTTCACATCAGACAGCAAAGAAAAAAATTTATCACAAACAAATGGTAATGAAAAAAATATTTAAATATACTGTATTTATTCACGTATCCTAACAAATTTTTTTCTTATGTTTTGGTTCAAAACAGGGGGTGCATAAGATAAACAAGGATTTTTTTTAGAGAGGTTATAACCTCCATAACTTGAAATTATATTACGGAATACTTAAATGTCAACGTATCTTAACGAAACCAACTTTAATTTAATGTAACATGAACACCTGCCTACGAAGAGTAACATTTTAGGCCTACTCCCTTCCAACCGCTAGAAGAAGCCATATTTACAACCATAAATTTCCGCTTTGCACGAGAGGTTAATTTCTTTGTTCTGATTTAAATGAATCTGCAGATTTTACAGTTGCAGATTAAAGTCATAATAAATCGCCACCATAATATAGAACGGGAAATGTAAACAATAACATCGTTGGCAATACCATAGATGAATGAGTAACATGGAGGCACCACACTCCGTTAAGACTTTCTCATTTGTGATCGGGACCACTTTAATGCTGATTTTACTCTAAATCTTGCAGTACTACTGGTATGCAGTTTTCTATGATTTTGTTCTGTGTTTACTTAATATTTATTCGCGGGAAAGCAGAAATTACAGTGGTATTGAGCTATAAAAAATGTTTGATGCGTAAGGTATGTAGGGAAATATTTTTAATATGTCCGTTATTTAGAATATTCCGGTGTTTGGAAGTCTGGATAAATGGTACTTTACTGTACTTACTGATTTACTGGCTACAGATATTGTGTTCGTTGCACCGGCGTAGTTTTGTTGTGTTATTGTGACTCTGGCTTAAGTGAAATTGTGCCGCCGAATGTAGCTTAAACCCTACACAAAATAAATTGTTCACCACTGTGCCATGAATTTTAGTTTTTAAGTGTAAGCTATACAGAATACTGTAATACAATTACATTACAAATAAATGGAAAATTACCTGCTCCACATGAATAATTTTGTCTGTTTTGATGCGAATTGTGGTTATCTTCGACCGACTATCAACTCGACGATTTTTATTGGTCGAAGACAGTCGAAGGAACAAAAATCTTTGATTCGACTTCGACAATGCGGAGCTTCGCACACCCCTGTAGATTTTATTTGGTACAGTCTGTCTCATGAAAGAATTCCATATTTTCACATTTCTCTTCTGAGAAATTTGCCTGGCTGTTCCATTGTTTGGAGATTTAAACCTACCTGGCTTCCTGGAAAAGCACTGTCTCCACAATCCTGTTTACACACACACTTCTCAGAAGTGAACTTTCAAAATGTGGAATTCTTTCATGAGATAGACTATAACAGTTGTTCACGTGTCCTGTTACAATTTGGTTACTGTTTTAAGTTTTATCCTTTGGCCTGTCTAAAGTAAGCAATTTGTTTTTGGATTAAAGTCACGTTCTATTGTTGTACGCTAAACTTTGAAGGTGTCTTTGGTTTTCTCTTTTCCTTGCTAATTAAATAATTTTTTAAATGCGAAAATCATAGAGAGAGTTGGTGTTTATAATTTAAGTTACTGATGTGTGAGTAATAAATATTTTCTCTCCATTTCTTTCTTCATTTTGTTATATAACGCTGTTTTGTGATATTCAATCAAAGCAGAATCGGAACCGAAATTGATGAACCGGAATCGCACCGGAACCGAAAATTTTTTGGATCCGACCCATCACTAATATCTAATATATAAAATTCTTGTGTCACAGTGTTTGTTTCCATACTCCTCCGAAACGGCTTAAAGGATGAATGAAATTTTGTATATTCGGTAGGTCTGCGAATAGGTTTTTATCTATTTTTTATACTCCTAAGTGCTATTGTTTAGTACATATTTTTAATTTAATAATTTTAGAACCCGGTCGATAACTGTGTAAGTGATAATTGATCAGTTATTCCCACGAGCTGATACCAGTCTATCCCCACCAGGTGTCGCTGTTGTATTATTATTATTTATTAATTTCTTTATTATTAGACCTCTTCCACTTATATACCACATCCTTACACACTTACAATAAGTTATTTATGTGACAAAACAACGTTTGTCGGGGCAACTAGTGTGTGCATATAAGACAACTATTTTTACATATTTTTGGCCTTCAAAAATTGCTACTCGTCTTATATGAAGGTGTAAAAATTTATGGTAAACTAAATACGTTTGAAAACTAAGGTGTAAGCTCTGGAGTTGTATGATGTTTCAAGGAATTGCGTTTTCCGTAACAAATGAAAACAAGTGCCCCGTTTTTATATATATATATATATATATATATATATATATATATATATATATATATATATATAATAAAAATTTACGGCACAAAATTTTGATGAGCGTCATTCATAATAAAGGACACATCCTTGCAGCGAAGCTGCGATCGATGCAGCTGGAGCGCATGTCGAGATACTTTGTCTTGCCAGCCTACAACTCTCGGGCGGAGAAAAAAAGAGGATCTAGGTACCGTATCACACATTCACGTGTCTACCATTGAGTGCTAGGCTGGCGGACAACAGCGCACAGGAATGTGATGACCTTGCAAGTAGCTGTTGTTGCCAGGCGTTGCCGTGTTGTGTGCGGCGTGCCTCACGCCGGCATTGCCAAGTTGCGCACACCTTACGGCAATTGATATATCGCCGGCCGCCGCTGTGCATTTCCTTAGCTCTTGGGCGCGCTGAGAGCATTAGCAGCCAATGTTATTCGTTTATGTGTCTACTATGATGTTTATATGCCGGTAATAAATGCATTGAAAATATTTAAACTAAATTTTTAATGTTTCTCTGGCAAAGGAAAAAAATATTTTTCTGTCGGGAAATTCAAAAAGATTTTGTACCTTCAAAACCATGACTCGTCTTATATGCGAGGTCGTCTTATATGCCAACAAATAAGGTATACGGAATATTTATTTTTCCAATTTTTTTATTTAAAAATTATAACGTCTGTTTTAAACGGGCAGCTATTATAATCGCGTAAATACGGTAGCTCCTTTTGGTTATTTATAAATTGTTTGACAATGAAATTATTGCAGAAAATAAATATACTTTACGAAGCCAATGGCACTACGAACAGCCACATGCGGCATAATCATGACATATAAGAACAAACAAGGTTGCATCAAAGATTTAACACAACAGGTGTTTTTCGACACTCCCGCTTAAAAAAATTAACACAAAATGATGCAACTATTGAAAATTGTGACAATGAATAGCAGTTCCAACAAATTTATGTAACGCCATATCTGTTTTCTGCAGTTGAGTTCGTCGTTTTAATCTAAAGCCGGTGCAACAAGCATAGGTTGGCAACAGTGAGTATGTACTCATACTTCTATGATATGTCTTTTTGTCAATAAGTACATTAGACCCCCTATTTTACGAACCCTGGATTTAACGAAGGTAGCAATTCTACGAATACTGTGACGGGGCTCTGTCGCCGTGTTGTTATTATCTATATATATAGATGTTGGAAGTTATGAGGTCCCTGTTCGGCGCGACAGAATGTGGTGGTGCTGCTACGGCGCTGTGTTGTTGTTGTTGTTTCGGGGACGTACCTCTCCTCCGTTGCTATTGCAAGTAGTCATCAGGCAAAAAAAAAATGGCAAAACACAGCGAGCTGATGCAGAGGCGGTGCCTTAATACTGAAGCCCGGATAGCAGTGAGGTTAGAAACGGATAAAAAAAAATAAGAAGAAAAATTATATCGGCATTTTTTTTTATTTAACCTTTCTTATGATGCACTTTAACGGACAAAGGCAATTCACAAAGCGAGTTCTCGCCCAGAGTTAGTTGAGGTGACTTTTCTATCTACGTATTACGACTTGCCGCTTCCCTCCGTAACAGTACTTGGTCCGGCACTTTATCTACCTTAGTTCTGACTACGCGGTTACCAATACTTACTTCTGGTTACATTACTATAAAATGAAGAGGCAGTATGCCAAAAAAGGAGAGACAAACATAAAGACTGATCTCTTCTAACGAATCTGTCCTCTAGGCTTCACAGCCCCTCTAACACGTCCTCTTCCTGCCGCCATCACGCCACCCCAACTAATCAAAGCACTTAGCCGGCCATCTCCCGGCGACCGTTCCCTAGCTCCGATGGATCACAACTGTTTTCAAACTAATCAACATAAACTTAGCCTGCCATCTCCCGGCGACCGTCCACGAGCTCCGATGAATCACAACTAACTTTCCTGGGCGGACACCCGGACTTGCTCGGCCGAGCGGCGGAGGGATACATCAAGATCCAACTTGCCTAAAAAGCTGGTTAATTGACGTTTATAACCTAAAAATTGAATGTAACATAGAAACTGATAAATTTACAAAGCATTTTATTCCATAATACCAGCTAAATATTCATTAGTTTATTAATTGGGGATGTGCAGCGTCATTAATCCGTCGCGGATCACCACCTTCACGGAGTTTTGCGCCCGACACTACCACCCACGTCGATCGAGAAACGCCCGGCAGAGCTCATCGCATTCCAGCACGTCCCTGTACGTGCCTCCAGGCGAGTGAACTCTGACCTGCCTGCCAGATAAATCCGTCCAAGCACAGGCTATCTCAGAGCTTATTTGAAATTTTAAAAGCCAGCACTTCTCTGTACGTGCTTCCAAGCAAGAGAACTATGACTAGCCTGCCACATAAATCCTATACCAGGAGAAGCAAGCTAAGAGGCTACTTGAAAATTTAAAAAATCTAAACAAGGCAAAATATAAGAAAAGTTTACTTAGAAAAGTTGCTAGAAATTAAATTAGCTTTAAAATGAGTCCAAACATGATATGAATCCGATAAAATTGACACGTAAAATTTAATACTTTTCTCTTGCTTTAAAGTTAAATTTAAAATTTAAAAGAAAATTTTAATGTAAATTTCTCTACTCGCATCCCCAATTAATATGTTGGATCCCACCGAATACATCCTTATACCTGGTTACGTTGGTCTACTTAATTTGTTATAAACAACAGGAAAAAAAACATATTAAGACAAAAAAAATTGAAATTCCTGTATGATAAGAGGCCAAGTAAGTGCTACGTGCCAGTGCACGTCACAATACAATCTCAGGAACCCTCAAAAAATAACAAAATTCTATGACAAAAATAAATTGTAGGAATTACATTGACAATAAATAAAACATACTGTATCTAATTCACGGCATTAAAATATGAATCGTAGAGTTGAAGTTATTACTTGGTATGTCACAATATTAAAAATAAAACAAAAATAGTCATAATCCGTTAAAAAATGCAGCAGTGAGAGTTCGAAAACTGTGCGGCGGCGTTCTGTGCCAAGCCGGCCGGCCTGTCTCCATAAACTACATATTAGGATCTATATTGAGGTCGTACTATAGCCGCAAAGTTCCAGCACATGCATATATGCTCATTGAAGTATAGTACAACCTTTTTCTAGGCTGTTTCACGACGTCATATATCTCTCTCTCTCTCTCTCGCCGACTGTGTTTACATTTTTACACGAACCCTATCAATAATAGCGTGATATTATTTTTCTTTATTGGGTTAACAGTACGTAACTAAAACTATTAACTTGGCACATTATTTGCTTAAACAATGCTTTACTGCATGTCGTAAAACGTGTATTTCACAAGTGAGCACGATAACAGTGCTACCTATTAAACACGTGTAGAAACATTTGTCTCCGGGTATGTCGAACTTGAAAAATAAATAGATGTTGTTCCTGGCCCCCTTGAACTTTGAGAGCATGGTATTTTGTACTTATTAATTAATTAGTTCGTGCAGGTTTGGATTAAATTCCCCCATACATGAATTGACTCGACTAGCCCAGCGGTTTTAATTTACTTGATCACAAGTCAGTCAGTAAGTGACCAATCACTCAACACTTATTTTTCGAGAATTAATATATGTTCAAGCTACTAAGTGAAACGAGTGATATTAATTTTATACCACACCCCATTCCACAGTCGTAAACGCCCTTATTCGCGGCAGGAATCTAACGACCACCTCCCGCACCGCACTCAGGCCACAAAACTGGCTTCTCGGCCCACAGATTGTGTTCAAAGCAGCTGACGTCTAATCGCCTTTGCCCGGATAGGATGTGATTAAACACGTAATTAAGACTCTTGGCAACGCACTTCTGGTAGTCTACTGAGACATGGACCCGCGGGACACGGGCACACGCGTCCGCCCGCAGCTGAGTCCCGGACTGTTCTCTCTCTCCACCGCTGCCGGCACACACGCCAAACGGCGATTTCTGACACGGCTCCCTCCAGCCAATCAGGAGCTTTGTTTATAATTCCTGGCTTTCCGGCATTGCTACGAATCCGGGTGATTACGACCATCTTTCGTTGTGATTTTATTTCATAAAATCACAGTTTACATTTATCTAATTTTGACATAATTATTTCCTATAATTATCTTTACTTATGACAAAACATATATAAAATTATAAATACTTAAAATTTAAATGAAACTGTTGGGCGACTTGGCAGTTAGCTTGCTTCCTCATTCCCCACCCTCTGGTGGCCTCGGGCAGGCAGAAGGAGGGGTCGACTGGTACTTCGTCACTGGTGACTGTTACACAGCCCAAAATGCTTCCAGATGTGTGGGTGACTACCCTGGCTCTCATCTCATCATCTCCCCAGTCCAAAATACAAAATATACATTAATTCTCCCTAATCATCCTACTATCATCCCTATCACATAGTACTATTTACACAGAGTACAACAAAACTTTTACCAACTTTGTACTACAATTCTAGTATGTTTTATGTTCCTGTGATTTGTGATACTAAAAACATCTGATACTTAAATCTAATAGCCAGTCTTTAGTGATATTTACACCACTTATCCCTTCAATATTTGCATTTAATGTGTATCGGGCTATGCCTATTACAATGTTCGTGTTTTATGTATTCCCGGAACTCTTAATTTATTTTTACCGCATATACTGGCTGTTAAAGTGATTATTTGCTACCACTTATACATGTAATTCTCTACGATTTTCAATAAGAACATCGGAATACAGCTACGGTGTCGCTATCTATCTTCTATCTTGTGAACGTTCATACAGTTGCTCTATCTGTCTGCTCTGCACGCTACTTATATCTACGTTCGTGTACAATTCATTTCATTAAACATCGAGGGTTTGTTTTGACGTTAAGTTATATAAAACTGCGCAATAAATAAATAAATACATCCGCTTTTTCCTCTTTCTTTGGTGAATAATTTACAAGGGCATTGTGCTAGTAAGGAATGCCTACTTTTTTTTTACTAAACGCTACGCAAATCTGGTTATTCGCTTGTGAGAAGGTACTCTGCAGCTCGGTTTTCTCATTTTTTTAGGACAAGGGTCAGTCATATCTATTGTTTAGCGGTGTTCTTTTGATCGTAAGACGTCTGCCTGTTGATATAAATTTATATTTCAACTATCACTTGCTTTATTTTTCCGTTAAATGCTACAGAAGTCTGTCTATTCACTTGAGAAAAGACTCTCGGAATCTCGATTTTATCATTTTCTTTAGGAAAAGGATTGGTCATATGTATTGTTTAGTGGTGTTCTTTTGATCGTAAGACGTCTGCCTACTGATATAAATTTATATTTGAACTATCACTTGCTTCATTTTTCCGTTAAATACTACGAAAGTCGGGCTTTTCGCTCCAGAGTAGACACCCAAAATCTTGATTTCCTCATTTTTTGGGGACAAGAGTCGGTCATATCTACCACTCAACAGTGTGACATCTGGCTACTGATATCATTTTATGTTTACATTATTACGTTAATTAATTTCCCATAAAACGCTATGGATGTCGGGGCCCGACTAGACACATTGCAGAAAAAATGCAATTTTAAAATTTTCTGTTATGTTCGGATTTGAGTGGGGGCAAAATAAGCTGCTATTGAATTTACGAAGGTAGCGATTTTAAGAATGTGATGAGAGGAACCGTGAATATTCGTAAAATCGGGGTTCTAGTGTATGTAGTTTTCTTTTCAGAATCGTGTATTTTCACCAAAATGTTACGCACATAGTTTTAATTAGCTCATGAAACTTAATTTAAATTTACATTACATTTGCTTTGTTGGATATTTTTAAATGTGTGACATATTTCGGCCAATAAATCAGTATGTTTCGGCTCACAAAATATTTCAGTACATCAAACAAGTGGCTTAAAATAAGTTAGGAAACAAGAAATTTCCGCTGAATAGAGTGAGTGTTTCATGGGTTTTTCAAATTACTTTAAACTACAGCGGATTCTCATTGATACAAACCTGAAGGGACCTAGATTTTTGCTGTTTGTAATAATGAAGTTTGTATTAACAGGTGTTTGCGAAAACTCAAAAAATTATGTTTATATATTTTCAGGATATTTAGTCTCAAAATATAAACTTTCAAAGCACCATCATGACTTCCTTTAACCATTGAACTACATAGTTCTCACACTGTTTTACGTATAAGGGAACTTTTATTGAACGTTTAAGTTAATATTTAATTTCTCATCTTATTCCAAGGGAAAGAAAACCACTTTGTAGTAATGAAAACTTTGTATTAAAGAGGTTTTACTGTAATATTATTGTAGTATGTTATCCATAAAACATAGTGGTACATTAAATTTGAGGTTACGTGTTGTGACGCGTCCTCTTGCGTCTGCAGTGTGTTTATGTGGTCTATTGCTGTTGTAGTCTACTGCAGTGGGTGTTGAGGTTATGTTAAGTTTGCGCGTGCTCCTGATAGCTCAGTTTGATTTAACTTCAGGGTTCACTAACCATCGTGATTTCACCAATAACTCACTTACTCAGTCAACTGTTGATTTATTTTTTTCTATAACTTTGACAGATGTTTACAAAAGGCGGTTATTTACAAATCACAAATAATAAATAAAAATAAAATAAACTAAACCCGTCAGCTGTCCGGCGTTACCATGTCTGAACTCCGCCTCGGGCCAGCGCCCGGCACAAACTCCTACAACTAACGAACGACCGCCTCGGGCCAGCGCCCGGCAGAAACTCCCTACAACTAACAACCCCCTCGGGCCAGCGCCCGGCACAAACTGCTACAACTCACCACCGCCTCGGGCCAGCGCCCGGCCCAAAACTGCCCTCACTCAACTCCTCCTTGGGCCAGCGCCCGGCCCAAACTGCCCTACCACGGCAACGGACATGGTAACAAATAGCGCACACGGCGGAGTGATACAACAGTATCCAAAATTTAACAAAACCCGCAAAATTACCCTTACAACAATAAACAAAGCATTCCAAAATTTCCATTTATAGGTTTTACATTGAAATAAAATGATTTATCCACACAAATATAATAATTGGGGACAAAAGGTGCGCAACAGCGGAACTACTTTAGCGGCGCAATACCCTAAGCAACCCCCTGTGATGGCTGACCTACGTGCGTCAATAACCCACGTCATGGAGAGAATTCCATGAAGCAAGCGATCAACCACAACGTCGGCGCCAGAAATCCTACAGCCTGGAGAAGCTTGCAACACCTGAAGTTACTCACTTCACCAGGGAAAAATTAATAATAAGCTAAAATTGCCAAAACTCAAAAATTGGTCAAAATACAAGAAAAAGTTATATCAACAAAAATAATTAAAATTTTA
>PNEQ01023540.1:0-10494 GCA_003012365.1 Medauroidea extradentata
AGATACTTGGCAACGCCTAGTGTATGCAGGTTCGGCAGATACTTGGCAACGCCTAGTGTATGCAGGTTCGGCAGATACTTGGCAACGCCTAGTGTATGCAGGTTCGGCAGATACTTGGCAACGCCTAGTGTATGCAGGTTCGGCAGATACTTGGCAACGCCTAGTGTATGCAGGTTCGGCAGATACTTGGCAACGCCTACTGTAAATAGTTGAGCCGTGAAATCGTCTAACAAACGAATCCAATGTTGCAATTAATCAGGAACGTGCGTAACGATATAAACATTTATCGAATTTGCAGGAATATCAAAAAGTCTACGGAGAAAATAAAAACCCGTTTTACCCAACTTCAAGTGGTTAAGTGTTGAGTTTCTGGTGGACTACTGTACTTGTGACCAAAGACCTACAAATTTATCCAAGTTAGGACGGTTACACAATTAAAAACTTAAGTATTTAACTTTAACATTTACAGACCACTAACGTCATTTAGAGACATGCAAAATTCGCTCTATTTTCTGACGGCTGACTAGACTCCAAGTGACTATACTCTATCCATCCTAAGGTTGCAGCTAATTCATCCAAGTGAATGTCAATAACTTTTTAGCACAGCGTAAATTTCATTTGAAATATTGAAAAATACAAGGTAACAATGCTACGGCACAATTACAATGTGAGGAATCAAGATATAATTCAAATGCTTTGATTTATTTCGTTAGCAATTTATATTTCTGCTGCAACCTTAGAGTGGACAGAGTATAGGCTCTCCCGCTGGCCGATATTGTCGTGACTTGCCGCGGAGAATGCTTACACGGTAGATAGGCCAATCTCTGTAAAGACTTAACACACGTAAATGACAACACACAAAAGTTCGTGGCCAATTGAATCGCAGATTATGCTACGTTGTGTATAGGAAAGTGAAGGTCTGCTGCCAAATGATAACGCGAATTTTTGCATGTCTCTAGTTATGGTATTTCTTCTGCATCTTTCAGCCGCGGTTTTTATTATTCCAACAGTGAAAGTTTTAAACATAGCTTTAAAACGTCATTTCTTTTTTCTTTCGTATTTTAAACATAAACGCCGTCATTACTTCCCTTTCCCAGATTTCAATGATATCGCCGAATTCAACATATCGACAGTTTCGAAATGTCGATTTCTACAATAGACCTATACTGTAACATCTAGGTCGGTTCCGGATTTTTCTCACGTGGGAATGGCGCCAGACAATGTCGCTTGGCCAGCAGGTTTTCTCGGGGATCTCCCGTTTCCCTCGCCCTTCTCATTCCGGCGCTTCTCCGTGGTAAGGCCTAATTCTGCGTCAGTCTTCAGGATACGCCGATTGTCTACGAACACACAGGAACAACATCTTCATTCGGGGTAAGATATCCTGGCGTTCTGGTACTCTCCTCATTCGATATTTATTCATCTATGGACATTAAAAAAATATTGGTCAGACATTACAATTCTGATATCGATAGTGATCGATTTAACGAAGTATAGAACAGCACTAGTTCTGCTTCGTGACACACACGAGAGACAAAAAGGAGGTAGGGGAAGAAAGACGGTATAACGAAAGTGGTGAAGATTGTAGATAGGAGGAGGGGGGACAATTTACGACCCAATAAATTCACGATGACAAACCTCCACTGCTGCGTCACGTGTCGAGCCATGGTTCAAGGTCACGCGACATCAAACAGACTCGAGCAGGACAGACCTACCCAACGTGATGCGAATTTAAATGTGAAGTGCCGATGGCGATGGTATATAGTGACTCCGAAAATAAATTAAGGGTGTTCACGTGGCAAACCTACATGGTTTTATATTTGCATGGCATATTGTTCGTTTTATTGACGTCTACATATTCCACATATAAATAGTTTTAAAGTCAGAACTAGCAAGTTACGAGAACATTATATAATAACAAAAACATAGTGACTTATTCGGATGAAATAATTTACACTGAAATTAGATGTTACGAGCCACACGCTAAAATATTTAAAAGCACGCAACGAAGTCTTTTGTCTTTTTTTTTAAACTACCGTAAATAAAAATAAAGTAAATTGACATAATTTTCAGATTTTTTAAAAGTATTTTAGAACACGGCCTAAAATATCTAATTTCAGTGTAAATTATTTCATTCGAGTAAGTCACTTGGTTTATCTATTACCATTTTCCCGTAACTTGCAAATTTTGACTTGGACATGCAGCTGTGGATAAACTATGAGAAGTAAAAAAATGTTTACAAGTGGAAAATGAAGTTACAAGAAAACGAACAATTTACAAATACAATTTAAGAATCATTGTAAGCCGAACAACAAGCTCATTTAAATGAATCTCCCCCCCCCCCCCCGGGCTCTTACACAGTTGTAAATATGTGCTAGCTATTTACGCATTCTGTCACGTGGGCGGCCATATCCCCCCCAAACATTTCCTGGAAACACGGCATTCTACCCTCACGTCGCCATATTGATTTCTACGGCTTCCAGGAAACCGAATCACACTAAAAAAATACACAGTGGCGCAGCTGAATATTTCTAGGAAATTAAATGTAAAGGGAAAGTTTGCGTGTGTGTGTTTGAGAGCTTGCGAGAGAACAAGCGAGACACACTCAGTGGAATTACCATCATGTGACTATATTTATGCGTAAAGCTAACACTAGCGAGAGTGTGAGGTAAATAAATAAACGCTAAGACTCCAACGGAAATCTACAATTTTTTGAAAGTCAGTATGGAAAAATTACAGAACAACATCGTTAGAAAATACCGTACAGCGAGATGAATAGTATGAATATGGTGTGAACAGGAGCAATTTGAAACAAATTTATCACAGTGTTAATTATAATTAGCCTATCAATGGAAAAAAAATCTACAGCAGTTTTGCACTAATAATTTTGTTCTAAATCTTTCGACCCTGTTCGCCACAGAGGCCATATTCACCCTGTTTTACAGTAATGATATTTGCCTACTTTATGAGCAAATTTGCCTACTTTATGAGCAAATATTTACTCAGAATTATGCATTTGTTAAGCGTGATCTCTTGGACCGCAATTAAATTAATGCTGTTTAGGAGTAAGAGACTTTTCTTCAGAAATGCGTTCCACAAAAATAATTTTTGGTCAGAAAGTTGGCAAAATTTACTGTCTAGGATTGATATATATTTTTTTTCAATAAGTTTTGAGAAACTTACAGTTTTAAACTGATGCTTTAAAAACTATCATGGAAATGATACAAGTAGTCAACCACAATAATGTACTCAAAACTTGAGGTTTGATTTAGGCTACTTATCAAAATGCATTGAGCATTGTCAATCACACAATTTTTTTTCTATGAACAATTCCACCACTTTCGTGAGAATGATCTATATGTTTCCACCATACTGCTGGAAGTTTGGGATTTTACGTGGCGACCATAAAAACTGCAGCTTAGTTTACTGAAACACCCTTCGGTAGTTAAATGATTTTAAGATTCAATCTACGTTTATAACTTTGTCGGGGGCCTCGCAAAGTTTTTTTATGCACGTATTTTTATTTTTTAATATTATAACAACAATCCTATGAAATTATTATCTTTATGTAAAGTTTTAACTCACTGCAACGTGGTTTAGCCAGCTAACAGATAGGCGAGCCCCTAGATAAAACTGATTTTATTAAGTTTTGCTATAAATTATACATGTCACTATGTCACATATATTTAGATATAATTATAAAAATGAATGACACAATTACATTTCTTTTGATTTTTAAACATAAAAAAAAATTTCTGTAGCTACGTAGGGTCGTAGCTACAACATTTAGAATTACACTGATGGACATGTATACACAAACAATAAAACCTGACAAATCAAAGTATAAAGCCATGTTTAAACAAGTAATTTAGTACTTGATACCATTTAGAGCCACGAAGTTTTCGCGAAAATATTTCTGCACCACTTTGTTTGAGTGCCTTGCATGCACACCTGCAGCACTAGGTTATGGTTATTGGCTGCGTACTCTTGGCATAGTCAAATGCAAAACAACTCCGCACAATCAGAAGAACGTTTACTGCGACTCATAGTTAAAACATCCAATCACTGGCCACAAAGTAGAACTGCAGGTGGCAGGGGTGCAGAATATGTCCGATCAAAGGAACGAGGTTCGAGGGAAATCAGAATACCTCAGGGGAAAATTTTGTTGAAAAAAAAAATCAGTATCTGCACGTGCACGTAAATGAGCTGCTGCACTCGCATACAAGCCATGCTGTCACATATTGTCCTTCGGTAAGATCTGAATGATTGTTATTAATTTTTAACATAGTCAAATTGTCCCTTAATGTGTTAAAAAGTGAGCAATGGCTTTGGTGGAAAATTTCAGGTCAAAATAATGTGTTCTGGGGAAACAGTCATCCAAATACATTTTCTGCACCCCGAGGTGCGCACATAAGGCAATAAAACAAAGTGGTGCAAAAATTTATTCGCGAAAACTTTCTGCCCCTAGGCATACTGTAGAGTATTTATAATTATCACACACAGAGCCAGGAGCTGGACTCGCACCAGTCGCTTTACTCTGCCCCCCCCCTCTTGGTACTCATCATACCTCGCGGAGTCATTCCTAAAGGAAAGAGAGCAAAGCAGGCCACCCAGCACCGTTAAATGACCTTGTGCGAGGCGCTCCACGGTGGTTAAAGAAACTACGCCCGCCTGTCAACTTTAATCTTCTAGATGTTCCCTCCCTCCCTCCCGACGTTTCTAGAAGCGAGAAGAGCCATCTGGGTGGGGTCGCGCCTACTATAAATACGGCTGGTGATGGATGAAACAGATTAAATACGTATGTAGATATGAAGTTGCGAAGGGTTAGGACTTTGTCAACGCGCTTTTTAAGCGATATATTACTACTCTGTTTCACTTTGTTGTGTTTTCGTTATGTCCACTGTTTACAGTTGTATTTCCACGCCAATTGGCCCGTTTTGTCTGCTGACAGCAACTTACCCTGCTCTCGAGCACAGAAACCGCAGGAGTAGATCGAACGCTCGAGAACTACACTCGGGTTACTGCCTGCGCAGCTCAAGCTGAAATTTCGTCCTACCCGCCCTATCCTCGTTACTTACTACAACCGCCTATTAACATCACACGCGCGCACTGGAGTGCACGAACACCCCCACACTCCAAGGGCGGATAACACCAGAACACTGCCAGACACAGAGGTGTAGTGGGTGAGATAGTGGATGGGTAGGGGATGTGTGGAGGGAGATGCATCTCGTTAGCGAGCCCATTTAGCTCTGCGCGCGTAATTAACGTGCCGGCTGAGATGTGGGCTGGGCCGGGGGAAACAGCCTCGGCTCGAAGTACACACATGTATATTGTGTTTCGTATGGTTACAGTAAAATTTGACAGTTACTTATGTGCAATAATCTTTAATATTTTATGACATGTGTCACAACACAAGGCAATTTTTGTTCTAAAAATGTACCTGAGGTGTCCATTTCACCATTTCTAATGTAAATTATGTCTTTCATTGTGTCATCTATCACAAAATATTAACAGTTATTACTCATATGTAGGCGCCAAATTTTACAGAAGTTACACGAAATAGAGTACAGAAAGGCCCAAAAGTCCAGGCATCACACGCAGTTGTTTTGCAGTTGTGTTCTTCATGTTGCAGGTGAACTATGGTGACTATTGAAGAGCGTATCGAGATTATCCTGATCTGCATGATCGCCTGCAGCAGTGTTTTGATGTTTCAGGCAATCATATTGAGCACATTCTATGATTTACTTCACACACATTTCGTGTAAGTTGTTCTTCCTATGGTGCGAGACTTTTGGGCCATCCTGTATATATACGGGCGCACTTGCCAGGTTTCCTAGTGGCAAGAGACACCCGTCCACATGACGACAGGCTTACCAACTGCTTGCCACTACAAAAAAAACTTTACGACGTTGGTTAAAAATGTCTCTAGAAACCGGGGGGGGGGGGCCTTTGCCTCTGGCACAGAATACCTACAAATGCAGAAGCGAAACTGCCACACGTGAGACGAATACAGCCAACAATACAGTGCGGCGAAAGAATACTCGCCAATCAACTGCTGATGAACACGCCAAAGTTAGACTAGACCAATAACAAATATTCTACAAGGTCCCCGCTACACCCCCCTCCGCACCCGTGATATATACTTTGAGTGTGAACTATTTAGTTTCATAATGTTGATTGGTTTTCGGGGAGTGTATGAACTAAAAACATACAAATTTTTACTATGAAATACCATTATGGGAAAACTGGCCGAGCTAAATTTTTTAAAGAGGAAAATGTACTCCCAAGTAACATGTCCAAAATTAAAAAATGTTTCATACAAATATAATTGTTTTTCCTCTGGAACGCCCTTAAGAACGTTGTGTTAGGGGGAAAAAGTTAAACGGCACACGATGCCTGATTGAGTGGTAACCTCTATGACTACCGTAAAGTGAGGATACTTTGCACTCCCCTGATTAATTTTGCACAGTTAGATTTTTTTCGTTCTATGTTGGAATTCCAGGATAAAAGTCACTAGTATTGTTTATTATTAAAGCTATGGATGGCGAAGTCTTCAACAATTTGCGATTCTGCAAACCTTTACTTACAACAAAAAAAAAATGTAGTGCAAAGTAACCCCTAAATTGGGCAAAGTATCTGCTTAATGTTACGTGTTCTTAAAACAAAAGTGACAGCTAAAAGTGACAGCTGCATCTGCAATAATGAGGCATTTTTGAGGATGTAGTTTTGCAAGTTCAAGCTAACGTTCAAAACACCTGACACAGCAGAACACGTGTTTTTGTCGTCATACAAACAATAGGCATATTTTCGCGGTTGAATCGATAATACTCTGGTTACAAGTATTTGCAGTGGAACATTTGCATTTGCAAGCAAGCACGAAAATTATTATTTGCTACCGTAATTGCCAGAGACGGGCGGGAACTACTTTACATTTATGCGCTAAATTACATATCCAGGTCTACATGAGCATTATACACAAACGGAATAACTGAACTACAACATTTCCTTGTAAACGAATGCTGTAACCTACCTCGCTACTCTGGTAGCCAAAAATATAACCGGCAGCAAGCTATTTACAACGTGTTTGCAAACACTGCTGCTATCGCAGTCGCGAAAATGTTCTGGTCCTGAAACGTGCTACCAATTCAACCACCAAAATATGCCTAATTAAGTACAGAAATGAAGAAAAAGCTACGCATTATGTATGTTTTGCGCTATTTACGTAACTGATATTAAGTGAAGTTCTGTTTTGTAACGAAGTTTCTCATTTTTGTGATGGCAATTTTTTTGTACTTAATTATCTCCATGGGAAAATCATTTGTTATTTAATTTTATAAGCCACAAGACATTACTAGTTAAGTACACAGGTCCTTAATTAGCAACAGTAATTTGAATAGTTAGGTTACTTTTTTGTAGTCGGGTTTAACAATATTGGGGCATTTATTTCAAAAATATTAATTTCTAAAAGTGTCTCATCATCAAACTTAAGTAAGCCTATTAGTAAACATGTGCGCTATACCATACCTTTAAAATAAAGTAAACAGCATGCACCAATTTCCCTAAGAGTCGCATAAAAAGACCACTCGTAACACACTGCACATCAGTTTAGTGCGTTTTTTTGTTGTTGAGCGTGGCAGTCTGGCCCTTATCGTGCCCCTGTTCCCACGCCTCAAGAGTAGAATATTATATCCTGTACATGCGTCACTTGCCTGTGATAAATAACTAATTCAGGAATCACTTGCACGAATATTGATTGGTCGGCTAAACACAGAATACACTCTCGCTGCCAACTCTACATACAAAATGTCACCAATGAACCCAGTCACGTGATTTTTTTTTAAGTTGATTTCAAATACGATACGTTAAACGTGAACACAATGCAATGCTTTGTTTCACCGACAGTAAACAATAATGAAGTTATGTTATGGCTGGAACTTTGAAAAGGTTCTGTATTTTAAAATGTAACTCAAAGCATCCATTGCTTGTTTATGGTATCTTTTGTTTTGTATAGTCTCGCTTGTTATCAGGCTGGATAATAATACACCACGATCACTAATATTGTTCCCTCTTGTTTCTATACGTAAAGTACGTACGTTCTGCGTAAAAGACAAGGGTTGTTAGAATTACTTTCTGCGCAGTCAGAATTTCTTTATATTCCATTGTATTTTTGAAAAAAAAAAAATAAATAAATAAATAAATAAATAAAAAATTGACCTCCAATGTCAACATCGCTTTCTTTCATAATTTATTTTGAACATTACGTCTGTGCATGGTAACACAAAGCAGTGACACTGATCTTAGTGATCTTCATAAACATTCTCGTATTTAGCCCGCAAACTGCTCGCGGATAAGAGATGGATAAGATGCCCTCGTAAACAACTTTCGGAACACTTTGCGCATTCATGGACGAATGCTGCTTGTCAAGCTAATACGCATCGTTTGCCGATAAAATGGCGGATATTTGTGTAAATTTTTCACTACGAGTTTTTATCAGTGTTTAAATTGAAAACACAACGTTCGTACGAAATAAAGGAAAGTAATTACTAAGAAATAATTGGGGAAAAGCATAAACTATATATTTTAAAGCAACGTATTTTCAAGGCAAAGAGCAAGGTTATCGGCCATCTTGTCTTCCTTTGAGAACAGTTTGCGTTTGGTTTGTGAGTCGGATTGGATAGGCCTGAACCTATCGCAACTGTGAGAAAGCTTGCGACGCGCAAACAATACGCAAATTGTTAAAGAATACAGTTTCCTGGTAACGCAGGATGTGGCGCACATCTCCCTCGCAGATATGACTATGAATACCAGCCTAAATCTTGACATGGATAACAAAAAATTAAAACTACAGATTACCGGTCTAGTAAATAGGCCTTTCTACCAATCTCGTTGAGTTGGAATGACAAGTAATTAAGTTTACTCATATCATGAGGTTAGTAATTGGTAGGGGAAAATTTAAGCGTGAGGCATTCAAACAGTAGCCCGACTCAAGTTCTTTAAGGGTGTTCAAGTGCGATAAAATCATAATTTTATATTTTTGTGAAACAGTATTAGATTTGTAGACTGTAATTGTGAGTACAGTTTCCTCTTACGAAACAATTTTAGCTATCATAGTTTTCTCATAACGGTGCATCAAAGTTAAAATTTGCTTGTTACGCTGCCATGCAAATAGTGAAAACTAATTGTTTTAACAACTTAAATGAAATAATTCACTGTGAACTAACATCACATGAACTATGCAATAAAACATTTTAAAACCCACAACGTAATATTTAGAATTTTTTTTTTAAATATCGCAAAAGTACAGAAAAAATTTGCATATTCAACAGTTTTTAAAATATAATAATAGTTCATGGGATATTTTCTAAACTATTTACTACGCAGCCCATAGTATGTTATTTCAACGTGAATTATTTCACTTACGTAAGTCAATTGGTTTTCACTATTTGCATGGCAGCAGAACATGCAAATTTTGACTTTGACGCACCGTTATGAGAAAACTATTAGAGCTAAAATTGTTTTGTAATAGGAAACTGTACTCACAAGTATCTTCTATAAAACTAACACTACTTCACAGAAATATAAATTTACGATTTTTCCGCACTTGAACACCCTTAATTCATGAGACTAGAAGACTTCAGACAATGAATTGGTATTCAAACAAACTTGATCACGTGACTAACAGGATGGCAACCACACTGGAAATTTCATGAGAAATTATTTTTATCCCTCTTTAAAATACTATGGGAATTTTTAAGTCACTTTAAGAAATTTCATGGAATTTTGTTTCTAGTTCATTTTGAGCTTCCGTACAAGTAACGGAGTATTGAAAGCAATTTTTGAATTTATTGTTTAGAGGCGATTATACTTCACCGTCTTTACCTGTACTGGAAATTGCGTTCAATAAATTATCATAAAGTTGTTTTCATATTTGTGAAACTCAGGGATATTTTTGGCTTTCTGTCAGGGAAATAATGAGAAATCTGGGAATTTGCCATGTTGCAACGAGTGTCCATCCGATCTAAGTTTAACATACCTGTCAAGTGGCAGGTTACTTTAAGACAACCGTAAGACGTGTGAGAGGTTGATAATGATAAAGTGGGAAGTTAAAGACAGGGTGGCGTTGGCACGTAAAATATCCCTCTTCTTTCTCTCTTTTTTAAAAATTGCCTTCCAACTCTCGTTTTCCTTCACGTCGTGCATCTGCGCTGCTGAACCAAGTTGCGTGTCGAGGTCGCACGCGTGCTCGTAATTACATCTGCGTGCGTCCCGGGTGCGAATAAAAAAATCCCTTGGCATCTGCCGCCTACGCACGCAACAGAATTTCAGAGCACACAACCTGGATATTACTGCGATCAGCGTGCGAGTATACTAAAATGTACAAAATAAAACCTTATAACACTCTCCTTTAGCACAATGAAGAGATAGTATCGTAATTGCGTGTAATAATGTGTGTACGTGTTTCACACGAACAGCAAGAAAAGCTACACGGCTGTAGTA
>PNEQ01023540.1:10594-26820 GCA_003012365.1 Medauroidea extradentata
ATATATATATATATATATATATATATATATATATATATATATATATATATATATATATATATATATATATATACTCTCGTTGCTACAAAGAAATTCCCAGATTTTTCCTTATTTCCCTGACAGAAAAACAAAAATGTCGCTGATTTTCACAAATATGTAAACAAATTTATGGTAATTTATTCAACACAATTTCCAGTTCAAGTAAAGTCAGTGAAGTATAATCGCCTCTAAAAGAGGGTAATTAAAAAAAAATATATATATAACTTTGGGACGTTACAAAATACTTTTCTCATATACATATATACGGTCGACCTGAATAAATAAATTTACTTGCGATAAAATCCGAATAATTAACATCCCAATGGCATTTAATTAATATTTTTTAACAGTTGACAATTATGTAAAATAAAAATAGCATAACAGTAACCCAATGTCACACCGATTTATATATATTAGAAATACAGTATGTATTTTATTGTTTTTTTTATTTATATGAAGTGTCTCAGTAACATGTATTTTCACGGCGAACTAATTAATATATGTTAAGCAACTGGTTTTCGTTAACTGTACGTCCGATATAGTTTAAAACAAGAGTGGAATTTAGTTATGCAAAAATGATGATACCTAAAGAAACTTTCATGTGAGGAAATAGGAGTCACAAATAAAAACAACTTATAAGATTATTTTACAAAATTACGGCATTAAAATAAATCGCAAGGAACGTATCACGTCAGAAGCATCGTTGCAATGGCACAAAGTTAGCAAATTGTTTTGTTTGGTATCAGAATTTCTCTTTCATACTTACAAGATGAGTCAGGACATGGTGTGTTAATTCTACCCCGGAAAATGCATCTCCAATTTGTGTAAAGTGAATTATTGCAAACAATAATACCGACCTGGAAAACCGACTGCAGAAATTAATTCCTTTAAATACTAAATAAAGTAGCATTTGATGTTCTCTGGGCGTCAAAACGACGAATGACCAATATATATATATATATATATATATATATATATATATATATATATATATATATATATATATATATATACAGGATGCAGCTGAATTCGTCCGACGAACTTCGGGAGGTGATTCCTTATGAAAAATCATGTAGAAAATATACGAGACACTTTGTATCTAAATATCTAAAAGTGTATCACGTTGCAGGAATCTACGGTTTCGATTCCCGACTCCGCCCATTTTTGTTCCTGTTTCCCATCGTTTCCAGAAATCACTCCAGGCGAATGATAGATCGAATCCCTTGGTATTGGTCATGGCTAATTCCTTTCCTGGTTCCCTGACATTGTTCAGTTTTTTGTGTTACTGTATCTAATGATCTTAGCTGTTGATGAGATGTTAGGCCTCCATTTGCTCCCATCCCTTAGTCAAAGCAGTTGGTACGGCAGCCAGCCATTCAAACATGTACGCCGTATTGCCATGTAGTAAGGATTGTCTTATTGCAGCCCACTCTTCTACGAATTTTACACGAAAGCGGTTGGTCCTACGCATTTACAACAAGGTGACCTCTTTACTTCTGACGTGTTTCTCTAGTAGAAAACCGATTTAAAATTTCGTAATTCCTGATGGTATAAAAGTGGCATGCAATAACAGGGGTAGCCACCCTAGTATTTTGTATTAGGGTGCAAGGTATTTATGCTATTCTAATGTGTATTTCAAGGTCCCGGTGGTATAAAACAATGCTCAACTTGTCATCAATAAATGCCTCTTCATTTCCATTATTTTACAAAAATACACTTACAATTTTCCATGATTAAGGGCTCATACCACCCTTAATATAAGTTTTACGTACATAGTGTCCCGTAAATTTCCTACTTGATTTTTCATAAGGAATCACCTCCCGAAGTTTGTCGGTCGAATTCAGCTGCACCCTGTATATATCAGCCGACAGCTACGTTGTCAGATGTAAATAATCCAATCATACGTGTCACGAGAAACTACAGTGTTTTCAAGGATATGTTGGCACAATTTTTTTTTTTTTTTTTTTGCAATATACAATCAGCTTTAACCATTACCTACCTGCCCTTCAAATGCGTTGCAGCAAGTTACGACTATTCTCTTAGTGATGAAACTATGTAACGCACATTATATCTGTATATCTACGAAAAGAACACACACTTTAAACTATGCCGCAGTAGTTTTAAAAATTCGGCGCATTTATTAGAAACATTATTTCGAGGCCACTCAAAACGGCCAAAAATGGCTTTTTCAGACTGCTGTAGATGAAAAATAACTAACAACCGGATAGGAAAAACGTAACTATAGAAACAAGCGTTAGACTTTGAACTATGCTGTACACAAATAAAATAATGTGGTCACCGCTTAAAGTCCCGTAGGAAAAAGAATAATAGTAAAGCACTACGCGTCAGCTGAGTATCTTGCACGGAGAGGCGATAATACATTACATACGTCTGTTAGTGGCAACCTTACCGCTCCTGCCTCACACACACAAACACAACCTACCTAGGGAGGCTCCTTAATTTCGAGACCCGGTCTTCTGTTACAGCTGTTAGATGAGGTGGGGAAGGGAGGGGAGGGAACGCGACGGCTACAGGACTGGAAGGACATGCGGCAACGCGACGCGACGACGCGTGCTAATGCGTGTGTCGCGTACACGCCGACACGAGAGTCGCTGACCTCTAGAGACAGCCGAACTGTCCCCACCATTTTTCCTCCCCCCTCCCCCTCAACCATCAGGCTTCCATTTCTGACGGGAGATAGCCACGTGCCACGGCGCTCAGACGCTATACCTCCTCCCCCCTATCACGTCGACAAACGACATAGCTACAAGGACCACACGGAAGGCGATAACGATAACGTCGACGGCGACTCCAGTCGACGCCTGGCTCGCACGCACGCAACCCGGGTGGTCCGGCTTGTCAGCAGCACAGAACATAACAAGCATACAGAGGCGAAGCTCCCACGTACCGGCGAAGAGCTACCCGTTGTTCGCTGTAAAGTAAACTTTTTTGACGCGCAGGTATTTTTTTCTTCAAATTATTTTCGCCACTTTTAAATATATACAAAACCACAGAATGTGAAACAGAAGCGAAATGACAGTCGTTTTTATCCAACTAATGTTCTCTTTAAGAGGCGGCTTACGCACCTGACGCATTGACGCAGTTGTAGCGTGCCGCGCCTATTATTTTCTACACCAAACAACTGAACTTATTCAAAATATGTTTGTTTACGAAAATAACACACGGTTAAAAAAACTAGGCTTCTATAATTTTAAAAATGCAACATGCGTATTAGAAACACGTTTTGGGGTCCCACAAATGGCCAAAAACGTTTTTTAGACACTTGTAACTGGACAAATACCACCCGAGCGGAAGACAACGTCGGAAGCAGGCGTTGGACCTTACTACAAACATTCCACAAATAATATTGTAGGGTCACCGCTTAAAGTCCCGTAGGAAAACACTGCACGCCGCGAATAGAAGCGATGTTGTTATCGTCGAGTGTGGAAGGCTGAACCTTATAGCTTCACTGTCTCCGCGCATCAAATGTGGAAAATTACATCCGTCGGAGTTAGTGTATGTATGGTTATAGTTAAAGGCACGAGTATTTCGCGTATTAATGTGGCAACAGCCTAGACTTCTCAGTCCTATATACGCACTGGTCAAAATCGAGTATCCATTGGCCTCTAAACGTACAAGTGGGTAACACGTGATAACCCCACGACTTATTTTATTTTGTACTACTGGCTTGCAATCTCCGAAGGTGTGTCAAAACAGCTGTCGTCTAATCACAGAAGTTACAGTTATATATAGGTTCTTGGCGTCCAACCTGACCTTGAATCAATACGCGAAATACTCGTGCCTCTAGTTATAGTACCTAGAACTACGAGTCTGAGGCAAACAGTTTTTTTTTATCAGTTGGTTTCCGTGCCGTAGCAGCCCTCTCTAGATAAACTGCGTTTGTGTGTGTGGCTGAAAATTGATGTAGTGGTAAGTGCTGATGTTATCATGAAAAGCGTTACGATAACGGCGCTTTTCACCTCAGTTTTTAACGTCTTTTTTTATTTTCATATTTTTACCTGATTTTTTTCTAATTTTACACATAAATTGTGATGAAAACGTCCTCTAAGTAAAAATTTCTATCTCTTATAGTTTTTGCGTAATGAGTCGTAAACGTCAAAATTTGCACTTTACGGTTTTATGCACGCCACTAAAACCAACTGACATACCACACGGAAAAAATTCACAATGTATAACAATTTTGTAGACTATGATTTGACTTATATAAAACAAAAATAAAATATTTTTGTATTTAATAAAACATGCTGAATTTTAAAATTAAAATTTAACATTTTCAACAATCATATATATATATATATATATATATATATATGCTATATATATAATGTTTTATATGTGTCAAATCACAGCCTACAACATTGATATACTGTGTGAATTTTTTCGGTTTGGTATGACTTAAACAAACCATTACGCGAAAACTATGAAAAAAAATTAAAAGAGCAAAATGTAGTCACATTTTGGGTCTAAAATAAAAAAAAAATATCTGGTACAAATATAAATAAAGACTTGGTGATGAAAATTGCTGCCCTCCACGCCTCTTCCCCGCACGACAGATGATTGTGTTGCGTGTAGAGGTGATACTCCATTATACTATACGCCGGTCTCCAGCACCATTGGTGCTCCATCGATTTTGTGCCTCTCACACACAAACACAGCCTAATCCCACGCCCCAATCACAACTGACTTTTTTTCTCTCTTGGCGATAGCTAATAAGCAGTAAATCGCCGTCGGAGATTACTTCCACTCTTCAACAATCGAAAGCTTGATTGCAGGGGAATTTATTGGCGGTGTATTTGAAAAAAAAAGAGAGAGGAGGGGAAACTGCATACACACACACATACGGGCTTCATTCTTGTCTCGCATCGTGGTCGTAACAGTTGCCGCCGCACGGTTGCCAACATTGTAACTGAAATTTTTACTACGTCCTGAATATTTAAACAAATCTACTTATTCTTTGAAATAAATTCAGATGTGTTAGATTTAACTTCAAGATCGGGTCTTCATCTACAAATTTTAACGTCTGGGGTCTCACTACATCTGACATTTATCACAAGGAAAAATTAAGAACAGCGAAGCATAAAAAAAAAAAACATTAAAAACGTGAAAGAAGACAAACGACCGTGTTGGCATTAGACATGACGAAGACACGAGTACAAATTGACATGTGAAAAAAGCACAAGTCAAAATACAACGAGGAAATGAAAACAGTATGCAGCACGATGTGTCGAGAACCCCGGCATCCGACTTCGGACGAAGGATTTCGTAGAAACACTATTTATCTTCAAGCACATAACCATAAAACATACCAAGAAAATTAGCAGATGATTCCATCAATTCAAATCATCCACACATTCGTAAGACCTTAACTTTCTCTCTACCTTACATCACATGTATAATAATTATGTACGTATATTTTCTATAGGCTATTTTAGTGAGTCAGTTTTAAAGTAAGTTATTTTACTATTCATTTTAGTGCCAATGTTTCAGATTTGTAAACTTAGTTAAATTTTATTTTTCTCGTCTACTGCACAAGTCATTTGTATTATTTACCTCATTCTTGTTTATTGTATAACTTGTCGATAATTTCTACTGTATATATATTCCAGGATTTATATTCCTTTTAGTGTAAGTTTTGTCGCAGCTGTCTACTAGTTTCATTTTAACACTGATAATTTTATATGCTTAGTTACTTTTATTAATCGCTACTAGTTACGTTTTAACTTATTTTTATTGCTACCCTTATGCATGTGATGATTAAGTGCAAGAGACGGTATTTTAGCCTTAACTTTGTAAAAAAATAAAGACGAAAGTAAATAAATAAAATTTACCCTTCTCCGTTCGAAACAAAATTTACTCCCTCAATTTACACGACCAGTTTATTTTTTGTTTCAAAGGTTGCAACACTATAAACTTTGGGCTGGAAAGAACATGGGTTTGTAATATAGTTCATTATTTACTTCGAGTGTAAACTATTCTGTACATTTAGTTAGGTGGAGACTGGATGGGCGTATTTTGCACGTTCGAGGTCTATAAGTGCGGAGTACTAAGGATGATAAGCAAGCTCATAGCGCCCAATCCTGACCTCTATAGACGCAAGTCAATGGACTGGCGCGCAGTCTTCTCTCCAACACGTCCTCTGTGTGTAGGGCCATGAAATTTTCACGAAAATAATTTTGCCCCAGTTTGTTTCAGTGCCTTACGTGCACATCTGCAGTTCTGCTTCATGGTCAGTGATTGGATGTTTGAAATGTCACGTGTCTTGAGGTTCTATCAGCATATCACAGATGTGTGGTGTTGCAGAAACGTTATTGTAATTGGCCCAGTCAAATGAGAGACGTTACTTCATAAAGACACGCTGCTTATAACCACGAAGCAAGAGCTGCAGATGTGCACGTGAGAAACTGAAACAAACTGCGGCAAAATTCTTTCCGCGAAATTTTCATGGCCCTATCATATCTATGAGATACTCAGTGTCATTTTACGACGTAATATTAAATATAAAAATGTACTGCAAACGCCTAAGAATTTTCACTAAGATTGCAACTAGAACTGCAAACATAAAAAAAAGTCACAATTTTCATACGCGAGTAAATAAGCTGTAATAATTACATAGTAAACGTCAAAATTCGCGTTTGCCCAGCAGACTAGACTCCAAACTACGATATGCTCATTCGACGTCCTGCAATGTCGTGTGGCTTGTTGAGGAGAATACTTCTGTCCAATATAGAGAAGATCCAACCTTATGTAAACCAGCCACACATGTATATGACGTCACATAGAGACTCGTGCTGATGGAAAAATAGATTGTGTTCTAGTACGTACAGAGTAGTGAATTCTAGCCTGTCTTCAAATAATAATGACTCGAAACCCGTAAATTCTTTGAATTCGTTTGAGACCGTATTTCAAACTCGTGTACAAGTAAGTTACTCTCGCGATTGAGGCATCATCTATACGGGTAGTCCTCGAGTATGACGGACCAATAGCATGCGTAGTTAGTAATACCCCACAGACTCACAGTTAGCCTTGTTAGACGTTAAACTGTCCACTCACTGGAGCAGCAGGCAATGTACACGTAGCTGAAGACATAGTGTATACAGGACTGTGGAGTCCACCCGGCTGGACCTTGAACCCACGAAGGCTCTCTTGTTTGTATTTTTTTTGCGATAACTATTTTTAAAGCCTAACCGAGCGTATATATCACAAATCTGTTTGGCAGTTTTGTTTAAAACGACTTTTGCCATGATAGCTATATTTTTTTCTTCAAAACAAGAAATTATATGGTTTCGAATAAAACGTCAAATAACCAGAATTTCGTTAATTACATAATTTTAAAAAAACTGAAATTTTTACTTTCTTGAGAAGACTCAGCAAACATGGATAAGACGATTTAAAACAAAACTACTAAACAGGTTTTAGATATCTGCTCTCTTTTAGACGTAAAAAAAAATTATATCGTAAAAAAATAGAAACACGAGGGCATGCATGACCTTAAAGGATTTCTAATTATGACTACTAGAGGATCTGAAGTGGGTGTACTAGTTTAAAATTCGGCGAATGCTACACGCTGAGCAGTTTTAGTATCTGTCAGAGCTGTGCGAGCCGGTGCGGACCAAATCTATTCTCTTCACAGTCGCGGCGCTGACGGGCGGAAACACCAATCCACCCACCTCCTTTTCCCCTCGCCAATCGGCTACATTTCCCCTCTTTCCCCCCATCATATGGACATGTACCGCATACAACCACGGCGTAAATACTGGAAGGCGGCTGGCTCGTTGCCATTGGCGGCCGGCCGTTTGAAGAGCGCTCCGTGACGTGATGGCCCTCCTGCTATCATCCGATCGTCTCCGTGTCCGAGACACGCAGTGCTGCCAGATCACAAAAATCCAATTCTCGCCAAGTATTCCGAAACATTCCGTTACTCGTACAAAAGGTGGACCAAAATGGTAACTCTGCTATCACAGTTAGTGTAAGAAATGTTTTATTTAGCCGCCGGAAAAAATACACAATGGAAACATTAGCAATATTCGGGGGGAAGGGAGGGAAAGAACTCTTATTTAAGTTGACATTACCTGCACTGCTTTGCTATAGAAAGCAGTAATCAGACGTATCGAGCTAGATGATTGCCAATGAAACTTTATCAAAGGATAGATTTCAAGAAACCATTACTAGTGACTAATCTGTTGCAAGCAAAACTTATCTCACAGATGGACGAAAAAACAAACACTAATAAAAGAGAATGTGCAGTATTGAACTATCGAGTGAGTGAGAGATTTTGGTGGGAGCTTAGCGTTGGTGAACGGTTACATGAGGTGAGTATGAAGAGGCGCCGAAATGAAAGTGCGGCGAAAACGGGAGATCCCCGAGAAAACCCGCTGAACAACGGTATCACCGGGTACGATTAATTGACGCGTAGGCGCGCTTTCAAGTATATCTGGGTTATAAAGCAGACAGAAGCTACTTGGGTTACTCGTGCTAACACATTCATACCACGTAGTTTAGACCCGCATTTAGTCGCTTATTTGTTGCTGTCAAGTAGGTCAAATGCCAATCATGACAGTGGCACGAATGCCATGTTTAAAATAAGAAAAAAAAAAATACTTGGTACAAATATAAAAATAAAAAAATAAAGACGTTGAAAAATGAGGTGAACCGCGCCCTTAAAACAAAATGTTGCAAAAATATTTTAGCAAAAATATTTTAGCAAAAATATTTTAGAAAAAATAAGGGAACCATACGAAAAACACACGTGTCCGTGATTAGCAGTAAATAGAGACAGAAAGAATGTGCGGGTTCACTGACCCGTAGGCTAGACTCCAAGAATATATGCGAATTCAAGCATACAGCATCTGTTCATTGGCTGTTCGCTGACACATTGATACCACATGATTCGACGTTCATTAGGTTTTTATAATTACCTCAGCTCCGTACAGGAGGTGTCAAATAATACCGGAGCCAATAGCAAAAGTGGCACGAATGGGCAATTTGTTTGACTTCCAGCTAGCGCCCAAAACGAAACGCTAATTTGTCAGGCATCTAGCAGTAAAACTAGGGACGTGATAGTTAAATTCAGCCAATCACTGACCACGAAGCAGAACCGTATACGTGCACACGAGGCAATGAGGCAAGTTGATGCAAAAATATGTTCACCAAACACAGGGGTCCCTCCTAATCTTGGTTTGAAGTCCAAGACATGTTTCTAAAGAAAGTCACGGCCAGAATCCCGTCGTCGTTATCACATCCAGATCGGAGTGTTGGTATCACTGGCCCACTACACCGGTTTGACGGCAGGAATTTCAGCAAGCCCACGCCCCAACTCGGCAACACTTGGAGAGTGGCCAGTCGCTCTGAAAGTCTCCCAAGAGGAAACAAAAACACGGCAGTAGGGTCGATTTTACTCCGTCGACGGATAAACTTCAGTTGCAAGAGTTGCGACAGTGGGTTGGCTAGCAAAGGCCGCTGTAGAAGGGGAAAAAAGCACCAAAAACTTCTTAACTTTTTTTTACACATATTTCCGCATTTTTCCCCCATAAGGAAGCACATGACGAATTTGAAATTTTGCTGTTTTCGGTTCGTACGGATTATAATAAGGGACAGGAAGTTTTCGCGAAAAGATTTTTGCCCAGCCTTGTTTCAGTGCCTTATGTGAACATCTGCAGATCTTCTTCGTGTTCAGCGATTGGATGTAACTCCTATCATCTTTAGGGTTATACCCGCAAATCACAAGCGTGTGGTGTCGCAGTTAATCTTGTTCCGATTGGTACAGCCAAATAAGTGACGTCACTTCACATAGACACGCTGCCAATAACCATGAATAACTGCAGATGTGCACGTAAGGCAGTCAAACAAATTGGAGGAAATTTTTTTTTCTCGCGGAAACTTCCGGCCCTTAAATGTAGTAAATATAATAACAGAAATGAAACAATTTTCCGTGAAAGTAGAAACACTTAGCCCCTTCCAGATACCTAAGCGTAACCAACGTTAAAACTTCCAAAAATTTTGTCAAAGTTATGAAGTGCCTTGAGACAACACCACCCACGTTAATAATTCACCACAGAAATATATAGCAGGCTGGTAGACGCCTTTATTTTCGCGAGAAGATTTCAGCACCACTGTTTCTGTACCACCTTACACGCACACCTGCAACTCCGCCCGCCGTCAGTGATTTTATGTATTTTACTATCCGAATCTTGGGGTTCGCTAATCACTAGGGACTGGAAAATTTCGCGAATACAATCCCTGTAGGCTAGAACCCATTGTACTATACATACTCAAGCCCCGTCTATTCGGTCGTTTTCTGGTGTAGCAGCTAGTTGACAAATAGTCGTGGATTGAGTACGCATAGTACAGTGGAATCTAGCCTGCAGGTCGTTGAATTCGTGAAACTTTCCAGTCCCTACTAGTCACGGACGCGTGGTGATGCAATAAGTACAGACAGGAAGAATTCGCGGGTTCATTGACCTGTAGGATAGGCTCCGAGTATATCTGTTTACTGGAGCAGACAGCAGCTGTCCATTGGCTACTCGCTGACATAGTGATATCTCACGATTGGGCCTGCATTGCGCAGATTCTTCATAATTGGCTTAGGACTCTCCAGGATGTGTCAAATAAATCAAGAACCACCTACGAACGTGGCATTAACTTACACTTGTTTGAATCCTAACCTGTACCCAAAAAAATATGCTAATTTTTAATGTCTCTAGCAATAACCTTGCTATGATTGAAACAGCCAACCTCAGGCGCTCTTTGGTGTTTTCAATTTAACCCGAGGTAAGTTTATCCGTGTCCAAAAATTCAACTAACAGCCTCTCGGTCAACAACTAAAACTAATATTATATTTAAATATATACAAGATGTTACAAAAAGGTACGGCCAAACTTTCAGGAAACATTCCACACACACAAAGGTAGAAAGTACGTGATATGGACATATGTCCGGAAACGCTTAATTACCATGGTAGAGCTCAATTCCTTACACCTTGTTAAATATCATCGTAAACAACACTTCGTACACAAAATGTCCCAAATGCCCGATGGATTGGTTCTTTACAGTGTACTTTACTTCATAGGTTCACCGCCAGGTGGGCCACTTGACGGAATGTAATCTAGACTGTGAGTTGAAGAGACGCAATGCAGTCACGATTACCTTCCGTCACGTCGCCCACCTGGCGGTGATCCTAGGAATTAACGTACATTCTAACGAAACATTCCATTGGGTAATTGGAATAGGAACAGTGTTTGTACGAAGTGTTATTTACGATGACATTTAACGAGATGCAAGGAATTTAGCTCTACCATGGTAACTAAGCGTTTCCGGACATATGTCCATATCACATATTTTCTTTCTTTGTGTGTGTGGAATGTTTCCTGAAAGTTTGGCCGTACCTTTTTGTAACATCCTGTATAAAATACTTATAAAGAATGCACTGTGGATGTTGCATTTAGCAAAATAAATGTATTAATACGTATAAAAAAAGTAGGCTATTTTTTAATTCCCGTAATTTTAAAACCACAAATCCACTAGCCTGGTAATCAACAAAATCTGGTCACGTGACTGAGGTAACCAACCCTACTCCAGCGAGCGAATTTTCATAAGCGCCTGAAGTGATGTGATGCCTATACCCACTGACGCGCTGCGGATAACCACTAGACAGAGCTGTAAATTTGCACATACGGACTTGAAACAAATTACTGCAAAATTATTTTATATTTTCGCGAAAATGAGGTGTCCCACGAATATTCATATTCTTGAGCGGTATAGACTGTATATGTTTATTTGTACAGTCTTGCGGGTCACCGTGCCATTGGTTAACTTTTTAACAATTCGACTGAATACTTGTTTTTTTTTTTTTTTTTTGCATTTTACTAAAAATATATATATTCTGCAAACATTTTTGCTAACACACTGCAACTACTGTCGTGATCAGATAACAGAGAAGTTGCAACAGTTAAGATTTCTGTGGACGAATCACAGTAGTATTATAGATGTCCTAGAGTCGAACTTATTTTTTCTGCTTGAAACAGTAAAAAGATAAGACATGGAAACAATATTCCATGTAGCGAAATTTCGTAGCGAGTAATGGCTAAAAAAAACACATTCCACCTTACACATTAAAAAAAAACTTGCAAGCACCGTAAATTTAACAGTGTATTAAGCCACTGACATCTTTTAGAAGGTCAACAACACCTTCAATGTGGCAATACCTGGCAGGTAACGAAAAGCACACAGGGAATACAAACGAATCAGGGAAAGTCAAAGCGATTTTTAGAATTACTGTTGCGAGCCGCGACTATCGTGCGAGCAGCGTAAGATGGTACAATGGCAGGACTCGGCGCACACTGTGCGGCTCGAATTACCCTTTGTGTCACGCCGCGGAAGCTACATGCAAGCCTATCATGTCTGGATAATTCTTGTGTCTACTCTCTGTTCCCGGACGGTGCTTTAACCCTGTTGCGACGTGTTTCTCGGATCTCCGAGACAAAGAAATGCCGCCAGATTTATGGACTCTTGGTTAGGGGCATATAAGTTAAGGGTGCTGTGCCACAGACTGACAAAAGAGTTTTTGCCAAAGGCATCTGTGTGTGAGTTGGGCGACAGTGACGGGTTACGGGCGATATTCAAGAGTGTTCGGCGAACTTGCTTACTGCAGGTAGTAGTGTCGACGAGGGTGTTCTGAGAAATTAAAGAGGACCATCGGACTATTTTTGGGTGGTCATAGACATATAACGAACAGAAAACTTGTTTCGAAGATTGAGACTTTAATGTTTCTGAATTAATAACAATTATGTGTACAGTAATTTTTTGTTTGTTAATGACTTGTGATATACCAGTGACTTTAATACACATTTATTTAGTAATGATTGATAGTTAGTGACAGTCAGGCATTTTGGCGTACACAGCTGTAAATAAATTATGCTTTGCTCTACTTGTTTTCTTTTATTTAATAAAAGTCCTCCATCCCTCAGCATACCTTGCTCAAATTTGTAATGTTATCTTTCTTAGCAGAGTTGCAAAATCAACTGGAGAGCGAAACTGATAACCCAAAGAGGGTTTTGACTCTAGGGCACACTGAACCCTTAGAACTCATAAATGAGTTAAAACTGGGAACACAAAGTGAACTATAAGCTCTGGCGTACACTGAACCCATGGAACCCACAAGAGAGCGAAACTGGGAACTCAAAGAGAACTATGAGCTCTGGCATACGTTGAAGACTTGGAACCCACTGGAGAGCGAAATAGGGAACCAAAAGAGGACTATAGCTCAGGCATACGTTGAAGACTTGGAACCCACTGGAGAGTGAAACTGGGAACCCAAAGAGGACTACAAGCTCTGGCATATACAAAACCCTTAGAACCCACTGGAAAGAGAAACTCGGGACCAAAAAAAGGACAACAAGCTCTGGCATACATTGAACCCTTGGAACCCACTGGAGAGCGAAACTGGAAACCTAAAGCGGACTACAAGCTATGAAATACACCGAACCCTTGGGACCCAATGCGAAGAGAAACTGGGAACCTAAAGAGGACTATGAACTCTAGCGTACACTGAACCCCTGGCTTAACCCCCCTCCCCGGTTCCCATAAATAACGAATTCGTTCTCGGGGACAAAATGTCAGCTCCGTTTGTGGCACTGGCGTGCGTGGGCGAGAGAGTTCCCTCGAAACTCATGACGTCAACTGCACACCTTATCCCCCCTTCGTCGTCTCGGTCTTTTTCCTACACGCCCAGATTTCCAGGGAAAGTTCATGGGAGGGTGGAAGGCGTCCCTGCTACCCTCCCTCACAGCCCCTTTCTCTTCCCCCCTTCTTCATCCAAAATTCTCGAAAACCTTTTCATTCCATCCCCTCCGTCTACCGCCGCTCCTCCTCTTCGCAATGGGAAGGTCCAAGGGCGGTGTCTGCCCCGGGGAAAGTACGCTGCTGAAGGGGAAAGGAGGAGGGCCTTGTGGAGGGGGAAGACGCCAGGCGCCGGCTAGGAATGTCTCTCCTGAATGAGACGCCCGTGGCTGGTGGGGTGAGAAGCGGCGTCTCTTCTTCCCCCTCCTCCCAGGCCTACTTTACGAGGACCTTCCCCTCCAGCCCTTCCCCGGGCGTCTGCACGCAGTGGCGTAGCGCGGGGCGTTGGGAAGTACGATTTATACGGGCGGCCGCCGCATTGCAGTGGGGCGTCTCCTGCCGTCTGACGTCACCTCGCTAACGGCCGCCTCGCACGAATCCCGTCCTCCTCTTCTCATACTACGAGCAACCCGCCACCCACCTTCACTGCGCAGTAAATACTACGTTACGCTACTGTGTACTAGGGCCCTATACTGTGTACTGCTACGAGGCGCACGACACCTACCCCCCCCCCCCCCAATCAACCCCTTTCGGGGGTACATGCCCGCAGGTAGTAAAGGACACGCAATATTTTATATATCTCGTCCAGCGCGGCGCGAAATTCTAGTATCACAACAGCGTGACGGACGCGACGCGATGGGCGCGGTGCGACACTAAAAGGCTTCATTATTGCAAACACTAGATTGGTTGTCGTGCTAGAAATACTAAAAAATGACACGTAAATAGTTACATCCCACTACATACTACTACCTGTTGTACGACAGCTATCAACTGTTACTTTATTTTACTATGTTTTCCATTTTATTGTTAATATTTTTACTTTAATTTCCACGTGTGGAAATAAATTCAGAATTACAAGCCTGCTTAAAAATGTTTATGATTTACTTTTAACAAGAAACAAACATCCCTCGTAAATCCAATAAACGCAATTTACTACCAGCTCACCAGGTTCACCAACGTTTGGGCACAAAATAAAATTCCTCCTCGGACAAAAACTTTCTACTCGGGATTCGCGTTGCATCCGCCATTTTTATCGTCTCAGAAATTTCGGCGCTGATTGGCTGATATATTTTGTTGTTCGCGGAACGTCTGTCGTGTTATTGAGATTCCAGCATTAAAGTTCGCTTGTTTACGCGGCGCCTATCACTACGTAACATAGACGATCAGAAAATAAAGGCACAGCACAAGAAATTAATTTTTTTGACAGAATGTTTTTATCTGCTCTAATTTATATTCCTTGCGCTATAGCCTAGAAAGATTTCTACAGCGGGGACAAGAGATGGTTAGGCACATATATGGAATACTGTTTTAGATATGCCCTGCACTGCACACACACACACACAC
The DNA here is from genome assembly GCA_003012365.1 of Medauroidea extradentata. Classification (NCBI taxonomy): domain Eukaryota; kingdom Metazoa; phylum Arthropoda; class Insecta; order Phasmatodea; family Phasmatidae; genus Medauroidea; species Medauroidea extradentata. Next base: position 25,832 of record PNEQ01023540.1, read on the forward strand.
ACACACATTTCAAACAAACTCCGTCTAGTGTATATATTCGCCAGGATGTTCTTACAAAGTACTATTTCTGTTAAAATGAAACACACACTGATTCTGTTTAAGACTGATAAAATTTTCACCGCCCCTTCAATTCCAGAATTTATGATATTTTTAAATGTTTGTTGCAATGGGAGTTTACAATTAGAATTTATTGGTTTGTGGACGTGCGCCATCGCTCATGTTTTTACTGATCAAACGTGTGTTGGATTTCAAATAACGAAAAACGAACCAGAAAAAAAAAAAATATATATATATATATATATATATATATATATATATATAACGCACACAAAAATATGAAAAAAGCAATCCCAGAGGATTTGTCAGTTTTTTTAATAGTTGTTTAAAATTTATTTAAAAAAAAATTGACAAATCCTCTGGGACTGCTTTTTTTATTTTTGTGTGCGTTTTATATATATATTTTTTTTTCTTGTTCGGTTTTCGTTATTTGAAATCCAACACACGTTTGATAAGCAAAAACATGAGCAATGGCGTACGTCCACAAACCAATAAATTCTAATCCAAAATTTATACCACTTTAACGATAGGTACAATTAGTGATGGTATGGTAATTCGTGAAAATTTTTTTTTGTCAAAATATCCTTGAAAACACTTGTTTCTTGCGACACGTGTGACTGGGTGTTGTGTTATACATCTGACACAACGTAGCTGCCTGCAGGCCTACAACAAATATCAGATAGGTACTACAATAGCGAGATTCTTATAGGCTCAGTCAATAAATAGGGTAACAGGTCCAATGTGCCAGCAAAAGCCAGTAACCTTTTTCATAAGCTGAACGTGCGTTGAACTGCTATAGTTGAAGACCGGTGAAGGAGGGGGGGGGGGTAAGATATTGGCACGCCTACGGTACAAGGATGGTTACAGCTGTTGGGAAATGGTCTGAGCTGAGACAAATAAAGAAAATGCGAAATCTAGCCCAAATAACACTG
>PNEQ01023541.1:0-26718 GCA_003012365.1 Medauroidea extradentata
TGGTCTTGGAGGGGACGGCGGAACGCTGGAAGTTGTTGGACCCTCCCACTGTTTCTGGTTGGCTGGAGAATGTGGAGTAGGGATGCGAGGGGAAGTCATGTGTTAGGCCACTCCTTTCCGGCTCCCTCCCACTTGTTGCCGATAGCCCGGCTGCTGTTTCCTCTGGCGGGCGGCAGCTGCTCGGCTGCCCGCCACTGCTCTCTTCACACGACCGGTTCACATCGCATCTGCTCCCGGCTGCCGATGTTTTAAAATGTTCCGATTGCAAATCACATTCAGCTAGGCATTTCAATGAACTTCAGGCGGCGTGAAAATTTGTCACAGTGGCAGTTTATTTCGCATTTGCTGCTAAAGAAAATCTGGTTTTTGCATTATTTGGTAAATATGGTTAATTTCGCAATTTGTAACAGAAAAATCGTAATTCGCATTTTGTAGCAGAAATACGTAATTTCGCATTTTATAGCATTTATTTTGCAAAAACGAAAAATTCCTATCTCTAGTCATCACTGATCTCTTCTCCCGGTGGGTGGAAGCCTTCCCGACTCCCCAACGCAGAGACAAGAACATCATTAACAAGATGGAGAGAGAAATCTTTCCCCGATGGGATACCCAAAGAGTCTATTAACGAAAATGGACCCCAGTTCATCAGCCGCCAATGGGCAGAAGCCTACTCATGCTGGGAAATTAAAGCATGGGCAACCCCAGCTTACCATCTGCAAGCCAACCCGACTGAAAGTTGGAATCAAGAACTTAAGAAGGGCATACAACTCCGCACCCAGGAAAACCATAGGCACTGGGACAAGGCCCTGCCCACAATTCTCTATTATCTCCGAACAAGGAGCAACGAGGCCATCCAAGCCTCCCCAAATGAACTGTTGCTAGGAGCCAACCTCCAACGTCCAGGAGAATGGAAATGGCAGAAAGCTCCTGCCCGGACCTCTACATGCAACGAAATCAGGGAGCATACCTCAGCACGCATCACCCAGGCCCAAGAGAGGCAAGCCAACTACATTCAGAAGATATATCCAGTCAAGGTGCCATCTGCAACACGCCACATATTTCAAGAGGGGCAAGCAGCTTGGCACCGAACTCACCCTCCCTCAAGCAAACTGCACCACTTCCACGTCGGCCTACCCCCCAAATGGGACGACCTCTACCACGTGGTTCAGTGCCGGGTAGAAAACCAAGATGAAGTCATCATAAGAATCTACAGCTCTGATCTCAAGCCTGCCACAGCCTGGTTCCATGACGTTGATCTCAAACCACTCAGTGATCATTTATACGTCACGATTTTCACAGCCTGCAGATATATCAGCTACTGAAATGATATCATCTTCAAAACCACTGCAATCCTCAACCTCAATGTCGAGAACTATATTTTTCCACGATTTTCTGAGGGTTATTCCGAGCTTTTGCTAGCTCATAAATAGCATCCAACACAGTGGTAGGGTCAGTGACTTCATCTATGTGTTTTTGTAGAAGGCTACTTCTATATAGGTTTCATAGTAACAATCATGCCTTGGTTCATGGGCTGTATCAAGGCTGTCGTGTTGGGTGGCAAAAACTTAACAAATTTTTTGCCATAGTTGGATTTTACGACCTCTGCAGCAGGATAAGATAGGGCATTATCAAGGAGGAGAACTGCCTTCTCAGACAAAACTTTAGAGTGCAATTGTACACGCACCAGCGGTACAAAGTGATGATCAAGTCAAATTTTAAATATTTCTTTGTTCATCCAAGTACATTTTTGATTGAAGTACGTCACTGGCAAGTTAGACTTCTCAGTACCTTTGAAAGAACATTGCTTCTTTGCTTTTCCAACGACACACAACTTTATTTCGTGAGAACCAGCGGCATTAGCGCAGCACATTGCAGTCAGTCTTTCTTTGCTTGATTTGTGCCCTGATGCGCTACATTCTCTTTCAAACGCCAATGTTCTTGCTCGGAGTCACTTCCAATATAACCTAGTTTCATAAATGTTGTAAATTTGCTCCAACTGTAAATTTTAGTTTGCAACTAATTCCTGAAATTCTCTTCTAAATTCACCAGCTGCTTACTCATCACCACTTAGTTTCTCGCCTTGAACGGCAACCTATCGGATGCCATGTTGCTGTTTGAAACGAGTCAGCCATCCTGATGATGCACTGAACTCGCCTTTCAATCCCAGTGCTTCAAAAAATTGTTAACCTTGTTTGGCACACACTATGCCCCAAAACTGGTGTTCCCACGCACATTGCTGGTTAACCATTCCAGCATAGCCTTGTCTGGCTCACCGTTCACTGCCTGTTTCATAGTTTTCCTTTTGCAAATCCACTTGTGAGTCTGCACAGCTTCTATCCTCAACAAGTTCGAATTTGGTGTTTCGTATATACCAAATTGTTGTTTCTCCCACGCCATACGTTAATGAATGATGTTATATAGTAATACATCCTTCAAGCTTATGAATAATTTCCAGCTACTGCTGTGAAGATAAAACCTCACATTTACGTTTTGCAGACATTTTTTTACTCAAATGTGCGAGACTGAAATCAAATTTACCTATTGACTGCCAAGATAAAACTTTCACACATATTCAAGTTAAGATAAGGTGTTGGACAGTGAGTGTGTAGGGGTGGCCACACCTGCCGGTTGCCAGTCTGGCGAGCTGGTGCTGTGGTGTTGCCAATTTCCTACAGTGCGGCACTGCAAGCTCGCTATCTGCTACCAAACAAGCGATAGCCAGTTCCAGACCAAACTTTTCAGATAAACCAGTTGCTGCAGATGCAGCCTCCCACAAACTCTCTTTTGATGCCTGTTACAACACCAGAGTGGTGAGAGCCTTACCACCTTCAGACAATATTGCAGAACTGAGGCACTGGGAAGTAGCCCATCAATATATGACAAAGTCCAGACAACCACCAGGTCTCAACATCGATAACTTTCAAATTTCCCACCCACCTTTTCTTTGTTTACATAACATCAATTAACTCAGTCCTTTTAAGCTCACCATAACTTTGTTAGGTATATAAAAACACTTCATGAAAGCACACATATTTCACTATTATTTCAGTTTAATTTATAATATTCTGTCAGGTACCACTCAATGGTGTTGTGGACAGTCTTTCCTGAGAACTATTTTCAAAGAGTTTTGTTACACACAACTCAGGCAGTGAAAGTAAAACTTCATTGTGAAACATGTTAGTTTTTCAGCTACAGTATAGTTTTCTGAGATTTTAGCACTTTTTATTGTCTATAGGCCTAATACACTCATTTTTACTTTTTTTGTTTTTCATATTTATAAACTCGAAAGGGTGGCAAGATGAAATAATACAAGAGTGACAACAAGGCTTAAAAAATGTAAATCTCCAAGCTCCCAACCAACAACTACTAACAAATATAACCTTGAAAACCAGAACTGTAGAACATTCGTAATTTTTTCTATTTTTCTTATTTTATAGTACTAACTACTAGTAAAAATAATACAGTAAAATCCCATTGTTATGACCCCTTTATTACGACCATCCCGTTTTTACAATCTTTTTTTTGACGAACCATGAAATATTTGGGACGAAAAAGTCAAAACCTAAGGAAAATCTGCTAAAAAATTTTGTTTTACTTGTTGCTTATCCATGTTGCATTTTCCTTGGTGAGTGCTGTGCTGTAAGAAACACAAGGCTACAAATAGCTAACACCCTTCCTGACAGTCCGTGCCAGCCAATACCCATTCACCCCCCTCCCCAACCGTCAAAACAGATTGTGTTTGTGTGCATGCGCATCAACTGCTGCTGCCCCGCCTTGTCTACTGTAGGCCAGGGTGCTGAGAAGGCAAGGGAAGGCAGAGTGGCAGGGTGGTGGTTGGTGCAGCATAGCTCTCCTCTTTTAGCCAACCCTTAGCCGCATTCCTGAGCCTTGCCTATTGCCTGGTCCTCAGCTCCGGACAGTGGTGTACGTCACAGCTGCAGCCACACCACCCCCACCCATACTGACTGATAGTCACGTGCAACTAGCATCCTGCCCAGTGTTGCCAGAGTCACATGCAACAATTACATGACCTCGAAGTTCAAAATACACGCCATCTTTAAATTATATATTTTATTTGCGTAGTCAGGACTGTATTTTATTAGCGTACAAAATGTTTAAACAACGATTTAAACACAAAATTTATACATGAAAATCTTTACAAAAAAACTGAGTCTCAATAAACAAATTTTTGTATCTAAAACAGAAGTCAGTTTAGACATAAATAAACAGCAATAAACTGATGTATCAAATAAATGGACTTACCAACTTTTTGTTGCTGGCATATGATGATTTGTAGTCGGTTAGAGTTTTTATCAGTTGAAGATTCATTGGCACTTTAATTTACACTTTTATTTACACGTTTATTTACACTTAGTACATACCAGTTTATCATAACATTTTTGCTTTTTCATCATCCACTTATCCATAGCAAAAGATTCAGCCTAAATATTATTTCACAGAATAGACTCATTCACACTACACTTAACTTGCACATTTATTTATTTCAAAATGCTACGAGTGGTAACATTTCCATACAACACAAGACCTGAGACCGCACGTGAAGAGCCAAACAGTGACACTTTTACACTGGAATCTGCTTAAAATAGTCTTGAGTATATGCTGTCCAGTTAGGTGAATCCCCGTGAAGACATTCACCTCCCCCACACTTCCTCATAGACAAACAGCAGCTGCTGTGTACGAGTCATGACAGTTTGAAGTTTGGTGAATTTCCGAAGTGTCGACAATCACCTTGCAGGCTTGCAAACTTCTCAAAGAATATTTGAATTTTGTGAAATTAAGGGATTCCAGAAATTGTGAATTAATATTTTCTTAATCCACGTAAATCCTCGCAGTTGTGTCATCACACACTAAATTACACGCCAGCTAGCAAATTACACGCATTTTGTGTAATTACACACCAACTGGCAACACTGATCCTGCCGTTTGTTTCCCCCCTCCCACTCCCTCCCCGCTATTGTCCTTGTTTTCGTGCCTGTAGATGGCCCAGAGGTTAGGGGTTGAAGAGAAGACATGTTGTTTTCCTTCCTCACATCATGGCAAAATAAAAAAGGACTAGCAGTCCATAAAAGAAGCAAAAAAAATAATCTGGCGTAATCTCATCTTATTTTCTCTAGCTACACATCAAGTTGTGCGCTAGAGTAGGGATCGGATTGACCTTGACAACTTCCACTGTATTATTGAACACTCAGCATCAGCATGTGAGGCATGTGGCTGTGCTGCGGCATAAAAATGGCCTTTGACGCAAATTCAACTAGTGCAGTCGCCGTGTGCTGCACGCATATGTGCTGTTAGGGTTTTCGATTTCGCTCGTTCAACAGGTGAGCGATAAGAGTGACTGCAGCCAGTATGCCAAGAGCCACTTGGCCTCTATCTGCAGTGTATAGCATTAAACTGGTGCACAGTGCAATAGTTGTATGATTTTTACTATAGGTCTAGCACTTCAAGCGATAAGTAATTCAGTCATTTTATACGTGATAGCACCCTGAAGAGTCAGTTATTAGCCATTTTGAGGGGCTCCAAATCAGCATTCCTAATAGGCATACTGGTTTTTCAGAAATATAGACTTTTTTTTAATGTTTGTTCTTTAACAAACACGTGTATCGGTATCCCTTAAAATCTCGTAATGGCAATACAATGCAACAATTCTTGAGAAATAACCAAAGAACATAGACCCAACAGCTGTACTGAAAGTCTTAAAATCATTGCAGTATACTTTCACATAAATAAAGCAAGTTCTGTTGTGGTCTGAGTATCGTGCCAGGAGAGCAGGATGGGTCAGCCAGCTGAGAGCAAGAATAAGATAAGTCAAGACCAGCCGGCAGCTCTCTCCTCTTCTCCTCCTATCCTTTACAACCAGACGGAGCACGTAACGGGCGCATAACAACACACTGGGATTCCTACTAACGAAATCTATATAATAAAATCTCAAATAATAAGTTAACTTTTCCATTACCTAATAAATCATTTCATTGTTTCACAGTAAGTAAGTCAATGGAGTGGGCATGTCACATTTTTGTAATGAGGAGAAACCAAAGATTGCTATTAAGAATTTTTTTTTTTTGCGGAGGCATCAGACTATTCTAATTATTTGTATATAATTTTAAAACTGTATTTTTTTTACGCCAGAGATGACTGAACATAAACTTTGTGTGAAAAACAGCAATTTATTACTTTTAGGGGTATGAGGTGGGTCAAAATCGGCCTAAAAGTCCCTACTTCTCTATTATGACCCTCCCATTCTTATGACCCTTTTCTCGGAAACAGTGAGGGGTTGTAACAACGGGATTCTACTGTATATGAATTTTACGCCACAAAACATTTTAGTATCTAAAAGTCAACTTGCAAAAAATTTTATTTTTTAATAATATGTAATATTAAGGTAACATCATAGACCCACTTCTGAAAGTACTTTCAGTAGAGGTAATTTATTTGTGCAGGTTGAAATTTCTCAGTATACATGAAACAAACATTAATATTGATAACTGCATGAACAATAATATATGATGGCAAATTCCTCCACTTTGCAAATAAAATGTTTCCAAAACTAAGGAAAAGTGCAGAGCTATGGTAGTTACTTACCTTGACCTTGGACTTGGCCTTAGTGGTGAGCCGGTGCACGCGCCAGACCTTACTGAACATAGCGCCGTATGCGAGGGTGAAGCCAGTGCAGAGGAGCCAGGCGCGGGCCTGACACACAACGGTGTACACCCTCGGGCTGACAAACTGTCCGTCCAAGCCGAGCAGGAATACGGACCAGAGGCAGGTACATACGCCAAGCAGCATGATGGTGTTGCAGACCGGGTGTGACGACTGTATCACCCTGCGATCATATATGTCCCCACACTCCACATTTCCACTCACTACTGACTCAACATGCTCCACTTGGCCTGCACTCCAACAAGTGTTGATCTCACACAAACACTGGGTGCTCACTGAATTACCAATTGCAATAACCATGTTAATTCTTCATCTGACTACTTTTGGAAAAGAAAACAACCTGGTGCTTCGCAGGAGACATCCCGCCAGACCAGGGGTGTTCAAGCTTTTTAAGGTACTAACCACCATTTTCTCAACTTTATTAAATTTGGAAAAAAAAAAAAAAAAAAAAAAAAAATCAGAAACATCCATTACTGGTTTGCATTCATTTCTCAATTAGACCCTAAGACATGCCATTTTCCTCAATTGTGTAACTGAAAGAAATTATAATTGGTTTACATATTCTTTAAAGACTTGCTATTGTAAAATACAGTCTTACATTATTACATGACAATCGGACAAATTAACAACTTTTCTTGTAGGAAGAGGAGATTTTCGGACTGGGAAAAAGTTGCAATTGTATTTTACATCTTTTTAAGTAGATCACTTACTTAATTTTATTAAAATAAGAAAATTAACCTTATCACTTTTATGTAAGAAATAGAAAGTTGAATAAATATCAGACTGTGAAATAAACCAAATTTTAAAATATGTAACTAAAAGAATTAAAAACAAAAGTACATATTCAACAATTTGTTTACATTATTCACATTATGCGCGCTATGCAGCCCATCAGGTCAATAATATGCAACGTAGCAATGGTTAAACACCACAGCAAAATAAATATTTTAATGGTGACACAACCTATTTTTTACTTTAACTACTCGAGCACTTTTTCTCTTTTCTGTACAATTTCATAACGTCCACCCAAAAAATTATATATAATAATGTGAAGAGCAAACAAAATAAAAAAAATTTATGTACAGTCTTAACAGAAAATAAAAAAACATCAAATGCACTGAAAAACTATAAATAATTCACAATGAGTATTCATTTTGACAACCAAGGTCATATATACCTCAAGTCCTTGGAGACACATCTCAGGAAATTCAGCACAAGTGGAGGACTAAAAAGGGTTTACATTTACAGGTTTGGTGTGACAACCTGTTCCAATTTTGAAATTTTGTATGGTAGGTTCAACATGTAAAAATACCAGTATGGCCATGAGGTGATTCTCAGGGCAGGTAAAATGCACAGTGTCATTTATTCTGAGTGGTCTCACATGGGAATTTAAATAAGAAAACTGTTCTATAATATGTACAGGTATTTTAATTTTATGTGAAAATTAAAATGTTTTAAGAATTTGATTAGAGATTCCTTTATGAATGTCATAGCTGCAGAACTTGTAAAATACATCAACTTTATCTACTTCTTTCCACAGCTGACTCACCAACTATACATACCCTATTCAAGGCAACTACATGTATGCAATACAGAACTCTACCAGCTACAATGCATAACTTTATCTACCAGCTACAACGCACCCAGTGCAATACACAACTTGAAATACCAACTACAATGCACTCAATACAATACAGAATTTTATCTACCAGTTACAATGCACTCACTGCAATAAAGAACTGCATCTAACCACCATGTGAAGTGTTCAGCCACTTCCCCATCTTGGTTAAATATTAATTTTGTTTTCTTATTTAAATTTATATGTAAATCTTTCGTAACAGGCTGTATGCAGTTTTCTGGGTGAGTTTGTTAGATGTCCGGTAAGATACAACAGAATTCAATAACAGAGTAATTGGGGACATGTTAATTTAAATTCATCTTTTCAAAATTTAAGTATTAAAATACAGTCAAGGAATTTTAAAGTAGAGTCGTCTGTTTATTTTCCTGGCTTGTTTGGTTTCAAATTGACCACAATAAAATTTTAATTATTTTTGTTGATATAACCTTTTCTTGTATGTTAACTAATTTTTGAGTTTTAGCAATTTTAGCATATTATTAAATTTTCCCTGGTGAAGTGAGTAACTTCTTGTGTTGCAAGCTTCTCCAGGCTGTAGGATTTCTGGCGCTGATGTTGTGGTTGATCGCTTGCTTCATGGAATTCACTCCATGACGTAGGTTATTGATGCACGTAGGTCAGCCATCACAGGGGGTTGCTTAGGGTATTGCGCCGCTAAAGTAGTTCCACTGTTGCACATCTTTTTTTGTCCCCAATTATTATATTTGTGTGGATAAATAATTTTATTTCAATGTAAAAACTATAAATTAAGATTTTGGAATCCTTTATTTATATGTTTAAGGGTCATTTTACTGTTTTTGGGAGAATTGGAGTCCGTTGTATCACTCCGCAGAGGGATACCTTAGCTACCATGACCGTCCATGATTTAACAGTCGTGCAGGGATGGCGTGAGAGGAAGGACGTGTGTGGGACAGATGGGGAGAAAGCCTCGAGTCTGTTGGTGTGACTACAAGGGACATAGATAATGATTTCCTAATTTTTATTTTTTGTATATCACAGGCATTAGTGGGGTGATGGGTGTTGCGGGTGTACCAACAGTGAAACAGGTCCTATAAGTTTGTTATAGATATTTATTTTCTTTTCGTCAGTTTTTTTTAACAACTGGGCAGAACTTAACCCATACAACAAGTCGGACGGAAAAATCATGGTAGCTAAGCGTCGCTCGAAAGGCTAATTGAATTTAAATGCAAAGTGCAATACTGAACGGTACCGCATGTTATGAAATGTAGTTCATCTGTGAAAATAAATATAACTACTGACGAATCTTGAGTCTCTCACTTGAAGTTAAAGTCTGACTGATGGTGTATGAATTCTAATCAAACTGAGCTATCCGGCGCACTTCACGTAACATAACCTCAAACCCCCGAACGGTGATGCCACAACAGCAGACGCAGCCGCGTCACAACTACAATGAACTCAGTGCAATGCATAACTTTATCTACCAGCTACAACGCACCTTCTGCAATAGAGAATATCAGTATGTACAAAGACAGAAGCACAAGTACTTACGTTTTGGTACTTGACAGATACACACAAAAATATAGGACGACACACGATCGCGGAAGCGCGTATCGCAACATTTCGCTGCTTAGAGCAACTGCCTCGGGCGAAGAGACATGGCTGACTGCAGTACGGTTGCAGATGCACCCACACTGATGCACCTAGTGGCCAATGATTGAACTGATATGAGGTGGGAGATTCGAAAGCATCATGAAGAAGAGGATGTGTAGGGGTTTACGAGGAGATGCGAGAACTTCAAACTGATCTAACCACTATAGTCTGTACAGTATAAGTCTGCCTGATTTTTATATCTCTCTTCTAAGAAAAATGTCTGGGAACTCCATTTTCTTTTTCAACCTGAGCTGGTGCTCTGTCTCTGGGTTAAGGGTATTCCCTTGTTGTTTGTGGAGCAAGGGCCCGGGGTTTATTCTCCCTTTGTTTTCGGACTCTGCGTCGTTTGAATGGCGGACTAGTTGTCTAGACATCCGCTAGATTTCTCTGCCCGCCTTTGAATGATGTCGGTCTAGGGTGGGGGAAGTAGGTGAGGGGGGACGGAGGTAGGGGTGACAGCTAGCAAGTGAGGAGGGTCGAGCGCAGCGGCACTTGGTGTTGGCAACTTGACTGTGATAGGTGTACCTTGTGTTACGAAAGGCATCTGGTGTGAAGACCTCGTATGACGCTGAATGTGTTGCACGGTTTTGTCGCTATTGAATTGTTGCATACTGGAGGTGAACACACTCAGTGAGTTCACTCGCTGTGGAGATGAGACCTACACAGGTTTGGATTCGTCACTCTTTCATTCTACTGGTCTACTGGCAGGAATCAGTGTCTTCTTGGCCTGTTCATCAATGGGTAATTCACCGTAAGTTGAAACCTCTGGGAATGTCACGGCAACTTCTCAGAAATCTAGTCATCGGGTCGTAGGAGTTCGTCCATGGTGAGTCAATTTACAAAGGAAACTGTCCATGTGACATAAGGAAAGAAATTATGATACTGGAGCAGAATCATTTAGACTCATTAAATTGGCTGCGAGTTTAAGTGGGCCATTGGGAGATTGAGCTGTCACATGTGTTAGAGTCAAGAGTTGTGCCTGCAAAGCTTAAAGGGTCATATGTGAATCCAATAAAATAAAGGTTACCGTATTTGCCGGCATATAAGACGACAATTTTTACATAATTTTGGCCCTCAAAAATTGCTACTCGTCTTATATGAGGGTGCAAAAATTTTTGGTAGCCAAAAATCGTTTGAAAGATAAGCTGTAAGCTGTGGAGTTGTATAATGTTTCAAGGAATTGCATTTTTCGTCACAAATGAAAACGAGTGCCCCGTTTATTTTAATAAAATTTACGGTACGAAATTTTGATGAGCGTCATTCATAATAAAGGACACTTCCTCCCAGCGAAGCTGCGATCGATGCGAGTGCGTGCCGAGATACTTTGTCTCGCCAGCCTACAACTCTAGGGCGGAGAAAACGAGGATCTAGGTCCGCATGCTTTCATCCTTTGTCTCGCAAGCACAAGACTCTCGGGCAGAAAAAACGAGGATCTAGATACCGTACCACACATTCATGTGTCTACCGTCTAGTGCTAGGCTGGCGGACAACAGCGCACAGGAATGCGTTGACCTTGCAGGCAGCTATTGTTGCCCGGCATTGCCATGTAGTGCGCGGCGTGCCTCTGTCCAAAGTTGCCAAGTCGCGCACACCTGCCGGCAAATGGAGATATCGCCGGCCGCCGCCGTGTATTTCCTTGGCTCTTGTGCGTGCGGAGGGCAGTAGTAGCCAATGTTATTCGTTTATGTGTCCATTGTGATGTTTAAATGCCGGTAATAAATGCATTGAAAATATATAAACTAAATTTTTAATGTTTCAGGCAAATGAAAAAAATATTTTTCTGTCGGGGATTTCAAAATTAGTAATTTACTTTTTTTCAAGATTTTGTACCTTCAAAACCATGACTCGTTGTATATGCAGGGTCGTCCTATATGCCGACAAATATGGTATCAAAAATTGTGTTAACATGGCAAGCTCCTCAATTGGGGGCTAAATTTTTGTATGAATTATTTAATTGCTCAATTGTATGATCACAATAATTGAAGCGGCTTTGCCAATTAAAAGATAATGACTGAACTTTAGGAAAAAGAGGGCAACAGCTGTAATAAGTTCTGTATTGCTTTGTGTTTCATTGACTCAATATACAGACATATTATGATCGTTAAAAAAAGGATGTGATAATGTGTTTCATTATTCGTTCACCTATGCTGTATGAAATTAATGATCCAAAAAGGTTGTCTTGCTCAGTAATCATGTGTTCCACTCTGAAGCGAATCTATTTTTTTATTATTTATTTAGTTATAAAATGATTGGAACAGGAGGTCGAGAGTGTCTCAAGTTAAAGGGTAATGAAACCTAATGCAGCCACGGCTCAAACTTTAAACCATCCTTATTTCCTGGAAAAACAGGTTCTCTGTAATCCTGTTTAAGACGCTTCTCTCAAAAGAGAAATGTCAAAATTCGGCAAACTTTTATTTACGGAATATACAATGCACCTAGTACAATACATGATTTGATGTACAAGCTACACTGCTCCTATGTACAAAACAACCAGTTTGGGTACAAGTGTCAGTATAAATGTGTCGTTAAAGAATGCTTCTTTCTGCAGACATTTCAGACACATTTCTCCTTTCACCAACGTTTTACACATTCAGTCAATGAGCAGCTATTTACTATAAATTGTCTTAGCTCAGTGCAAAGAGTGCGCACAATATGCTCGTATGATGTCATAGTAATTCTCATTGCAAAGTCTTCCATGGGATACGAACCCATAGCCCCACCCCTCCCACCCTACAAAATTTATACAATACCTGAGTGAATCCTTAAAGGCAGGCAGTGATAATTCTTTAATATGTACAGGCTACAGTCCAAAGAGGTTTTATTTATGAGTAGGTTGGCAAAAAGAAGCAACTGTAGAATTATTTCTCCGCTGTAATTCTCTTTTTTCGGGAGACTGTAACATTTTACTGCATTTCACATTTTCAATTTTCGAATTCTATTAAATCCTGAATTTGATTTGTAGATACTTAAATAAACTTCATTCTTATCAAAAAATCATCTCAATATCTTAACGGGTATAAGCGATACAGATGATTATTTGAAAACCCATTTTATTTTTTTAACAGCTTTCAATGACGAATTTCGAAAAATTCTAAAAATGGCTTATATTGTGTGTTTTTTTGGAAAAGGGTAAAAAATTATAAGTATGCAAGCGAAAAAATATGAGTATCTTATTATGTTCGTTAAACTGCTCAATAATGCTATGACATTACACAAAGAATTAGTGTGTCCGTGTCAGAACAAAAGGTAGTCTACAATAATGGAGATGGATGGGGTAGTCTTCTCGAATATGTATCAAGGTTTACGTTAAAATGTGTTTGTTAACATGTGCCATTAATTCTTCCAGTATTGAACACACATGCCATTAAAATAAATAGGTTCAAGGAAGAGTTTTAGCCTTAAATGCATTTTTTTTAGAAAAGCTGGGTTGGAGCAGAGTGGTTGGCGGATTTGTGTACCAAAGGTCTGGGTTCGACCCTTGATTCTGCACGTGCACAAATCAACGGGCCATTTTGGCGAGAAAAAGAGTTCCAGGTTGTTGCAGGCCAGCTATTATTGGAATAAAATAGCCAGGTCAGTGAGGCAGACAGTCAGTTGTTGCGAGTTGTGTCTGCGGGCTAAGTACCCAAATCGTAACAGTGAAGGGCCATGGCAGGCCATCATCCCGAACAGACCATTATATCTGTTGTCCATAGATCTGTACGAGCCCTTGCCTAAGTCTCGGGGTGGTGTGCAACACATAATTGTTCTGGATGTTTTTACAAAATTTATCAAGTGCTGCCCACTCAAAAGAGCCACCGCTGAAGTGTGTGTCAACCGATTAGTGGATGTCTATTTTCCCACTCATGGTACACCGAGGCGAATACTCAGTGACCATGGCACACAGTTTACTGCTGATGTGTGGAGGTGGAAGCTAAAATGGAGGAGTGTTGATGTTTACTCATCTATTCGCCACCCTCAGTCCAACTCGATAGAGCATGTAATGAGAGAAATAGGGCGTCTCCTGAGGACATACTGCCATGAACAACATAGTGGTTGGACTGAAGCTATCCCCCTTCTCAACGAATTTTTGAATATACAGGTACACTGCAGCACAGGATTCTCTCCATTAGAGCTGACACAGGGGCAGGTTGTGCGTGATCCTCTGGCTGCAAGCCTTAATTTCTCATCTGAGACCACACTAGATGAGAGAGTGAAGGTGGAAACTGTAAGGGAGAAACTGAGGGCCGAGGCAGAGCGAAAGGTAAGCGCCAAGGGGCGGTCTACAGTGTTTCTCATGTGGGTGACAAGATGCTACTCAGGGCAGCGGAGCATAGTCAGTTTGTTAAGCGTGAGACGAAAATGCTCTTCCTTTTATTTGATGGCCCCTATGTCATTTTAAGTAAGGTGAGTCCAAATTTCTGGGAGTTAGGATTTCTGGCTGAACCTGATGGTGTAACAGGAATTTATAACTCCTATTTGTTACAGATATTTAAGTCCTTCTAGTTTGACTGCGTTGTGTTTACACTTGTGGTAGAAATTACATCAAGTAAGATGATTGCAGAGGTGTGTGTGTGTGTGTCTGTCATAGGAATATGGTATTATAGGAATTATTTTATTGCATGGGAGGGCGTGAAGTTATACCCTGGATCAGTGCATTTAGCACATATACAACGTAGGAACAGCGTGGCAAACGAAGCAGACCTGAAAGTAGAGATAAGTGTTTTATCAAGGCATATTTGTGGGATTTCAGTTAAGTTTATTGGTTTAACTTTCTTTTTAATTTGTAAAGTAAAGTCGAAGTAACTGGGTGAAGTGGCTTACAAACAGGAGGCTTAGCATTATTTTTGTACATATTCTGAGACAGTTTTTTGTTACTATGATTAATGTTCTTGATAATTTGAGTATGGATAAGTGTTTATTATGTATGTAAGAATCAGTCATGATTGCCATGTGTACGTGATGTCACAGGTGGAAGCAGTTCAGACCACCAATGACCATGTGACCAATACAGGTCAGAAATTAAGGTATGCTTTATTCCTACTGTTGAGGGTTTTGTTTCTCATCTTTGTTATGTAATATTTGTCTGGCTAAACACTGCTACTATGTTATTTAATTTTTTGTATGTATTTCTTTATGTGTTTGTGTAATGCCAAATTCCCCCCCCCCCCCCCTCCTCCTTGAACCCAAGCCCTGGCACAGTAGACTAGTTTTCATCCCAGGTGCACCAGCACTAGTGGTGTGATGTGTGATTTGATTGCTATAATATTTATTGATTTTAGTTTAGTTAAAGCAAAATTAACTAAGCAGCGTTGTAGTTGGTACACCGACAGAAAGCATCGCCAGAGTGTTAGGGCAGAATTGAGGTTGTGTGCTGTTATGTGCAGAGTGTTTATTTAGCCTTCCCCCCACAGTGCAACAATGTTGTCCATTTGGCAAAGCCTGGCTTACCCAGCAGTGTTGAAGTTTAGTGTTTTATTTTTGTAATAAGCATTAAATGCGTCATTCGACCTCAAATTACAATTTAAACAGCTAAGTATTGATGAAATG
Source organism: Medauroidea extradentata (assembly GCA_003012365.1). Classification (NCBI taxonomy): domain Eukaryota; kingdom Metazoa; phylum Arthropoda; class Insecta; order Phasmatodea; family Phasmatidae; genus Medauroidea; species Medauroidea extradentata. Next base: position 15,455 of record PNEQ01023541.1, read on the forward strand.
TGTCATTGCCACAGTGGACTGTAGCCCTGCATGGTTGCAAAGAGCCCACTTGAGAGGACTCTAATAATGGTTAAATTACAAAAGGGTTAATTAAACATCAGTGGTGAGCTGGAATAAATAGTTTTTTTGCATTAAATACATTTTTTTATGCTCTAATTGTACCAATTATGTTGAGGTGACACTCAGAGTTGTAATTGACTATTTAATCACGGAACCAACAACTTAAAAAAAAAAAAAAAACTTTCTTTTGAACTAATTGTGTAACTTTAATAGCTTTTTCTTAAATCATAAATTGTCATTTCGGTACAATAATTCAATGATATTAATTTTTGTCACAACCCTAGCATGTGCGGTATCAAATTAAAGATCTTGTAATTTCCAGAAACTGTATCTAGATAACATTTTGATGTAACTTTATTATATAACTAGTAATTCTGCTTTTAGTAATGTTGGGTCAGTTATTGCCAGTGTGGGGATTAGGGCTGCAACAAAGCGTCGCCAGGCCAAGGGGATGACAATGCCTCAAGAATGTGGGTTGGACACATCACCTAAGTGCCGTGGATACATCACCTCACCCCCGACTTCCTGTCCGCCTTTGGCGCGCTTCCAGTTTTGTTTAGTTTTAAATTGTTTATGTTTTCTTTTTGTAAAATATTGTACTTCAAATTTTGTTTGTGTATCTAGAAATAGAGGGGGTGCTGACTTCAGGCACAGTGACCTCATTTTTTTTTGTCAGAAAAAAATGTAAAATAGTGTCAATAAACCTGACTTCAGTACCGAGAACATTGTCTACATTATTACCAGTTGAATCTACCACACGTTACGACACCCACGTTACCCTGAGATAAGAGGACCTGCCTCTACATGCTACTGCTGTGGTTTTCTTTTATTAAAAAGGTTATAGCTACAAAAGAGGGCGATCCAAGCAGGTACTACTACAATATTAACAATAAGGGGTGCCAGTGTATACATTTGGGGTACAATTTCATTACGTTTTTTACGTAAAAATAAATTAAATTCAAAGAAAATAGTGAAAAAAAATTTTTTTTCAAGAGAGTATGTTGACAATATGGGGTACAGGTCTTACATGGGAGCAGGTGGTACATGGGTAAATACTGTAACTTTTAGCCCAATATTTATGATTTTTTATGGTATCCAAGGGTCTAACTGTAAAATCGCAACCTTAGTTAAATCCAGGGTCCGTATAATCAAAGGTCTAGTGTTACATGTGTCAACAACACACATTCAAATAAATTACCCCAACATACATATTTTTTTTAAACTCAAGTTCAACTATAAATAGCTGCCTAGTAACAAACTGCAGTCACAAAGAGTTGAGACACTTGTCTAAAGTTGCACGCTGTGGGAGAACACAGTACCTTCTGTGGCGGTACCAAATGTTGAAGGCAATCAGTCCTACAGCACACACTATCCCGACACAAGAGACTGTCCACATGCAGATGAAGAGCGGCAAGGAAACAGTACGCAGCTCTTTCCTGACGATGGTGCGGTCCTGCGGCTCCTTGCCTCCTGCACACAGTCCACAGTCATGTACGACACTCACAATACACACGTACCGTAACAGCTCACATACATTTGTGTCAACACACACTGCAGTATGTAGCACATACAAAGTGTTTGATGCAAGAATGGTGGGCATCCAACAAGGGTGCAGTTAAGACTATGAGTTCATATAGAAATGAAAGTAGAAACAGTTTAAAGTGATAAGTATTGCTTTGGAACCGACCTATCCATCTCTCCTTGTTAAGCCACGTGAGGTTGTCGCTCTGAGTATCAAAGTAGCCAAGTTTGACATAGCTGCCGTTGATCATCTGCTCTATCTGTGTGAGAGCGATTCGGTCACCCTGCGAGCTGAAGGCAACGTGGCCCTGAGGACAGCAACACAACACAGCCATGTTCCTTACTGTTACTTCACACAACACTCATCACTAAGTACTGGCTACCAATACGCACCACATGCAGCCTCGTAACACCAGCTTGATTGCTCTCAACATTTCTATTATGACACTGACCACAAATCACAACATACTGTGCCGAAAATATGACTGCACTTGATCAAGTACATATCCTTACATAGTAATAAAAAAATACATACTGTTCATCTACTCAGTATTAAATAAGACAATAACAAATAACAGCCTTATCGTATTGACTCGAGTTACTTGTGATTGTTATTTTGAACAAGGAATGAAACAAAGATTTCTTGCCCTAACCTGGCATGCATGGCGAGGAGCGTTGAAGTTAGGATGATGCGGTGTGGACAGGTGAAATGCTGAGGAAAAACAGGCACGGTGATCGCATATGGATGGTACGAGGTGTGGGATGCCGCAGACATCGCTACGACGAAGCAGTGCGCTTGTGGATCATTTGTGAGCTCTCTCATTTTCTCGGATGGCGATGGCCAGTCGTAATGTTGATAGTCTGGCAGCTCCTATTTGATGTGATTTTTGTGAAATCACCATGATGAGACCGGTTCGTGATTTAGACCTCTCCATTTTGTAAAATAAATACACTACAGACATTCAGTTTCGCAGCTGTTGCTATGTTTTGTTTGGACCTGAAGTTACCTGAATTCCATTACGTATACACCCTGGTTAAACACCTACTGCTTTTTGAGATTGCCAGGCAAAGTGCAAATTTTATGGGTCTCTCACCCACTGGCATTTAAAAAGGAGAAAGTAGTACAGAATGTTCCAAAATGATCTTTACAACTTTGTTGGCCAATATTTCGGAGATGGGGAAAGACAGAAAGGTGTGGTTTGCAATACAAGGTTCATACACACCTAAAGTTTTGGTAGCCAGTTAACAAAGTTCAATGTGTGCGTCATTTGTTGCATACAGGATATCTAATCAATATACCTGTTCTGCCTATGTCTGGCCTAGCGAGTCGTCGTGAATACGTTCAATTGTTGATGTTATGTGAGTTTGCAGCTCCTGTAGGTTTTGGACCAGCGTCTGGTGAACAACATCCTTCACAAAGCCCCATAAAAAGAAATCCAGCGAGGTAATGTCTGGAAACTGGAGGGGGGTCACGAAATGGGTCCTCCTCTGCCAACCCAGCAACCTGAAAATTTGTCGTCCAAACCCGACCTAATGACCAAGGTCCAGTAAGGAGGGGGCACCATCCTGCTGCAGCATAATGTCAGGTTGTAGATCTTTTATCTATGGAAATGCAAACTGTTCCAGCATGTTCAGGTAAACAGCTGAGGTTATGGAAGCTTCGGCAAAGAAAAAAAGCCCAACCACACAGTTGTGAAGCAGACCACACCACATGTTTACAATTGAACTGTCTCGCACAAATTTATTCTTATGGGGCTCAATTAGATATCCTGTATGCAACAAACGGCGCACACATTGAACTTTGTTAACTGGCTACCAAAATTTTAGGTGTGAATGAACCTTGTATTGCAAACCACACCTTTATGTCTTTCCCTGTCTCCGAAATATTGGCTAACAAAGTTGTAAAGATCATTTTGGAACATCCTGTATTTACAGAGTGCAAATTTCTTACGAGTTATTGCTTTGTTGCTGGCTAAATAATTGTGTATATGTTGTCTGCACTCCTAACTAAAGTACATTACAGTCATTCCCACAGTGGGTTAGTTTGATTCTGGCTTAGAAAATTCTAATTCATGTAAACTTTACAAAAATCTTCCTATTAGTGTTGTTTCTGGACAACCACATATGCATGTCATGCCTTCAATATTTGAACATTTCAATTTTCTGAAGATCACCTTTAGCAAGTCTAGGGCTCTCTTCATTAACCTGCAGTATATGTACCTATAATGACGAGTCATGAAAAATTTCTACCGAGGAGCAGTATTTCAGCAACTGCTTTGTCGTTAAACAGGGAAGACCTCACAAGTAATGTTTACCATAATTAGTCATCAGAGAGATACGTAATATACTGATATTTCTTTCTATGTAAGTACTTCGATTCCCAATACAGCTAGCTATACAATTAAATGTAAATACAGTCAACTCTCGAGTATATGCCCCTGTGAATAACGACCCTCTTGAAATAACAACCCTTTTTCCAGGAACCGTGAAAAATTGAAAAAAAAGAAAAAAGAAAAAAAAAATTGCTAAAAAAAATTTTTATTGGAATACCATAGCAGAAAAAGGTGTTGCATTTATTATGGCCACAAATTTTTGCAGTTACAGTATTTATCGAAAACTCCACTGCCGCACACTGCGTGTTTGTTCTAAAAATATAAGTTGCTGCCTCTTCCTCCCGCACGACGCGATGGCCAGCCAGCCGACCAGCCAAAATACCCCTTCCCATCTCCCGGCGACCCGTACGCCACTTTCCTTCCACCCGGCCAACCACTCCATAAAGGCTGTTCACTCACCTCTTTTTCATCACGTGCGCACCGTAACTTTTTTGCCACTGATTACTCGTGCCCTTGGATACAGTAGCTGTCTTCGTGCCTGTGATATTATGATTATATGTCGCGTTTATTTGAGCTTTATTACATTTTCCGTTTTGTTAACAAAATGCTATTAAATGTAATTACCATCATGTCATTAAATGATATACACAGTAATGTTTAAAAATCATTATTCTTTTAACAAGTGAAAGAAGGACAGTTCATAATTGACACTACCAAACGTCGGGTGCATGTCTCAGATGTGTGTGGCATAGGGCAGTAGACACTTGACAACAGCACGTCTGATGTGAGTCGCTAGTCCACACGTGCGCTCGTGCCCACACACACGCACGCACACGTAATCAGCTCGACCGTAAATAACAGCTGTGGATACACTTGTATACGTCGGTGAAAACAAAATATGAAACAGCATTGTATAGGTTTAAAGTTGTTCATTTTTCAGTTTCTTTTCTCCTAGATTCCTGAAGATAGGCTCGTAAAATCGCTGCTTCATAAAATTCAGTACTCGTAAAATCGAGGTTTTACTGTACTTAGCAGCATTATTAAAGGTACTAAATACATCTGCTGGTTTTCTTCATCATGGAGAGTGGCTGCAAAGTTCTAGAGCAGCTGGCATGAGAAACGCACATATCATGCTCTATCACATAAACATTGACACATCTGCTACAACTGTATATACAGTAAAACCTCTTTATAAAGACCCCTCACGGTTCTATAGAATACGGTCTTTATGTAAGGGCAGTCTTTATAAAGAGGTTTATTTGTACAGTATAACCCCTATTTTGAAACCCCACACATCTTGAGGAAAAGGTTGTTATAGAAAGGAGGTTGTTATAAAAGGGGTTGTTATACGGGGTTTTACTGTAGTGTCATTAATATCCCAGCTAAGACTACAAATGGCAGACGTAACAAATCAAACAAAAACTTACAACATCTCTGCAAAAAGTGGATCAATGCAGATTGTATAGAAACTCTCTTGTAACAATAAAACCATGCTTCCTGCTCAAGGTATAGAGTAAACTCCGCTGGCACTGCATTCATTTCACAAGCTCTGTTATACCATAATTACATATCACAGAGCTGAAATACCCAAGACAAGAATACTTACAGAAACACCAAGAAACTGGGTACTGTTAATGGCTGCGTATATTCCATCTGCAGTCTCCTTGTCTGTGTATGTGAAGTTCTTCAGTGTCTTTCCAGACCTGTGCAGCCGCTCCATTGTTTTATTGAATGCTACAAAAATAAGATTTATAAACTGTACAACTGTAATGACGGTTAATGACTAATTTACCAATTTAAACTGTAAACCTATGTGTGTTGTTCTTCACTGTAATGAACTAAATAGCTAAAATTATACACTTGAGTATACAACAGTTTCGCCAAAAAAAGAAAAAACATAAAATATTTAAATTGGTAGCACAGTGGATTACACTATTCCCTCGCTAAATGAGTAACTGCTGTTCTGTGATATCTTTAAACATAGCAATGACTTAACTGAAGTGTACACAAGAAAAGGTGACAGTTTTAAGTGGTTTCGTACAGTTATCATTAAAACATACAGAGTATTCTTATTTACAGACCATTGGTAAACTGTATTTTTCTTTCTTTTAGCAACATAAAACTATGAGCCAGACAGCCAGAACACTATCTACATTTTGAAATTTATGAACATCATCAAACTTGCCGACAGGAGTCAGTGTTTGTTTTTCGTGGTGCGAGAACATACAGCTGTTACGCTAACTTGTCAGCTGTTATGCTAACTTGTCAGCACAAAACTTTTGTTTTGCCAAGATCAGCCAGTATTTGCAAACTCTTCAGTAGTGTAACGCCTTCTGTGCCACAAACAGACCTTACCAGAAGACGTTACAAAGTGTTAATTACTCAAGGGACGACTCTAATAGCAAAGTAATTAACTTCAACATAAAATAAGGATATTCAAATCAAGTGGTGGATTCAGTGAACAAAACGGCACCGCTCAACTTGACATTCACATTTTAATACACTATAATTTATAATATCTGATTAATATGACACATGAACATATCAAAATTGTAGATTTTGACACAAAATAGGGCAGTTTTGAACATCAGTCTCATATAATTGACCAACAAAGAATTATGTTAGTAAATTACAACACCAAGCAAAATTCAATATTATGCATGACAAATTAAGAAATGGATTCTATCCTGACCTTCAACATTAAAGTACAATTTTACGTTACTTATTATGACAATTAGTATGCTCTAGTTAGCTGCAGCCTAACAGCAGAGTAAAGTGTTAAATATAGTAGGGAGTATTTCTGGAGCACAGTAGTTACGGGTCAGGACGATTAGATTCAGTTCACAAACAAATATGTCGACTCCATACCTAGTTAAACGGTGACCAGTCTCATGTGGAAAAAATGCCCACCATAAGGCACCCAAAGCAGTCGAAAACGGCCCTTCACTTAGGCCCAGCAGACAGCCAAAAACATGTGCAAATAGGGTCAAACCATGCCCCATTAACCTCTGAAAAGTCTTGCAACGTAATTATGTTGAGAATTACTTCAGTAGCAAGTGCTCGTAAGAATTGTGATACCAAGTAATTTGTCACACACCACAGACAAAGTATGACAGGAACAACTATAATGCCTTACGAGCTTCAAAACTCGTGTCATAGTAGCCACGTAGTAATTGACACAGTGCAAAAAAATAAGTAACAGGTAATACTTCATCTACCAAGAAAGAATTAGTTGGCTGACACACTAGTCCGCAGGTGCTTGTGCCTAATAAGATAGCCCACGAATCGAAACAGTGGCAACCCGCGACATCCACAGTCAAACACAGACGCAATGCGCGACTAATACAACAAACATTTTTCCTCGTGCAGCAATTAACAACACAAATGCCGACAATACAAATACGTTTATCCAGCTACGGAAACTACACATTTCCGTACAAACGAAATTTGCGTTCGCCGACTCTACAATACAGAGAGTTATTTCACTCGCGTGCGTCAGACCATCACGTCGTAACCACCTATTTCACGTCAAGCTGACTACTCGCACCACCAGTTGAACCTAGATCAGCTTAGCAGCCCGAAACTACCAGCGAATTATGCCACGAGCCCCCAGAGTGCAGCATGATCGGCGGGCTGCGCACACAGCTAAACTACCATCTGATTGCCCTGACTCGCAGCATATCCTATTTCTACCAAATACAGCAACCCAGCTGCAAATTCCAGGCCTAAATATAGGCCTATACTATCAAAAAAATAAATATTTCTGGCATAGCAGAAATGTTTATTTCATTAGTTGTACATCTATCTTTCTTGTCACTAGCACACACTTTGCCTTTCCCACTACTTGCTCTACCATGGTTTGAGAAAGTGTGTAAGTGCGTATTTAATGTTATATACATTCAATTTTTTCTATGCTCGCAATATTAATGGTTGTTTCAGGCCCACAGCATGAACGTTACGAATTACTGAAAAAGGTCTAAAGAAAAACAAAAACCATTTCAATTTATGAAATACAAATTGAAACTTTGACTGGACGTAATACGTAAAAACAAACTAAAACAAGTTAACAAGATAAAGAACTCAATTTATGTAAGAAATGTCTAACACGTTAAAACATTCTAAAAACTGATCAAAATTAGCTGTTGTTAAGAAGCATTAAGATTAAGACGTAATACTCACTGAATCATAAAAAATAACAGCATATGTACTGAAAAGTAGTGGCATGGGTTCAAAATGGTACCCTCTGTACGCTACTAGCAGACACATTCCAATCAAATACAGTTGTGTGGTTCACCTGTTGAAGCTGTGCCACATGAGAACATGGCACAGTGTGAGGAGTGCCACGCAACCCATACACTACAGGTGGTTATATAACCTGCAGAAGTTGAGTACTGTTAGTTGTCTCAGTCATGTGACAAGTTATGTCAACTGCCAGGTTTTCTCTAAACATTTGCAAGCAAGTCAGTGTTCATATATTCATAATAATCTTACATTTGTTATACATTTCTGTTACAATTCCACTAAATATGACAACAGCAGCAGATTTATCACACTTCAATATCTATAGAGTAAATCCTTAATACAAAACTCATAAAACAAAGTGGTTTTCTTTCACTTTGGGATCAGATAAAAAATTTAATGTTAATTTTTATTCTCAATAAAATTTTCTTTACACGTCATGCAAAGCAGGTAATATAGAGTCCACTGGTAAAAAGAAATCATGGTGGTTATAAGAATGTTTGTATTTTGGGGATAAACAACCTTAAATAAATTTCATACACTTTACAGTTCTTTCAAGCTCCACACAATACGAATATTATTACAAACTGCCAAACGTTAGATCTCCTAAGACTCATACAAATTAAAGAGGTTACCCTTCCCTGTACTGCATATTCTGTAATATAATTCTCGTGTTGCTTTCTTCAATATTTTGAACACAGTGCAGTCAGTTTCACTCAAAGTTATGCTGTATGTATAGTGTTCAGTTCTCTCTCAGCGTACTCTCTTCTAAAGCAGAGTAACAAGGAGTTGATTGAAAATCCTCTTAATACTTATTGGATGCCTGAGAACTTTACTCTAACTACTGTTAGAAAGCCTCATGCTGAAATGTAGTCCTAACCTAGGCTAACGTCGAGCCATAATATAATTGTGTTATGATCGCCTTCCTATTGTACACTGTAATTTCATACTAAACATCTTGTAGGTGCAAAGCATGCACAAGCAAGTAGACACATGCATACAATACAAAACAGAAACATTCACCACAACACATCACAAAGACAACACAAACATTCCAGTACTTGGTCAAAGACTGCATAAACATATACTACAGCGGAACCCCTGAATTACACTTCTCAAGGGACCAGTAAAAATTGGTGTAAAATGCAGGAAAGTGTAATCTGAGGGAAGGTTATAATGTAAAATCATTAAATAGGACCAAATAGAAACAGTGTAAATGGCAGGAAAGTGTAAAATGAGGGGGTGTAATTCAGGGGTTCCACTGTATACACCCCAGGGTGCGCAAGAACTGAGCCAGAGTCAGGATTAATTCCACAGGGGCAGGTTGTCCTGGTGCTCGACGCCATCAGTCGGCAACAATTCCACACAGTGCTAGGTGTTAGCAGGTAAGATTGTGAGTGTTATCAGGTCATACCCCTCGACGATCTCTGTGAGTGCGAGCATGAGTAGGTAGGGTGGCTCTTCTAGAGAGGGTGTACTAGAACTGTCACTTGCTGAGTGAGCGATCGAGGAAGATCTCTAGTGCTAGCGCAGTGAGTGGACATCATTTCATTAAAGGGGGAAGGCAGATATTACTCATCTTACATCAAATTACATAGGTTGCTACACAGGTTGAGTTAATGAAGAGAAAGAGTGAAAGGCAATTCAATTTCACAGGGTGTATATTCATGAATAGCACAAGCTACAGTCAATTGGTACAAATGAACATCACATGGGATACAATACATGGTACAATGAGTCACTTGATACAAAAGGATATCACATGATCGATTTGGGCAAAGTCAAATTACACAAGGGTTACATTCGATATGACAATTTACAACAAGACAGGTTTTGATGACTACAACTAGCTTACACGGGACTTCGGGTCATTTTACATGCCGAGGGTTCAAGGCCTTGACAAGGGCCGTAGTTACTTTGTGATCACTCTTAATGACTTATAAGGTTACTACAATCCATAGCCTCTGGACATGACCTCTAGGTCAATTAGTACTGACAATTATGGCACTGCGGGCCGATAAGATACACGACAGAAGACAACATACAACAAGACATGTTTTAACAGATACTACTTGCTTAAGGCCTTGCCAAGGGCCATCGTTAATCTGTGATCAATCCATAACCTCTGAACAATATGGCCCCTGGGCCAATTAGCTACTGACAATAAGTGCGCAACAACACTTTACTAAATACTGGGGTGCGAGGCATGGAGGTTGGCTGGAAGAACTCTTAAGTTAAAGTGCCCCTTGATATTTTAGACTACAAGATAAATACAGACACAAGGCTGTTAAGTCGTCCAAGCTACAGTAGGCATGGGTGCAGAAGGAAGGTGCGGGTAGGAGGGGCAGGCTTCGGTGGCTAGTACAGATCACAATCCTGAGTATAGGCTGGCGCGCTTCAGTGGCTATTATAGACCACAATCCTGGGTGTAAGGAGAGGCTGGCTGGCTTAGGTGGTAGTACAGACTACAACCCTGGGTGTAAGGAGAGGGTGGTGGGCTTCGGTGGCCACAAACCTAGGTGTAAAGAAGGCTGGCTGGCTTAGGTGGCTAGTACAGACCACAATCCTGGGTGTAAGGAGAGGCTGGCGGGCTTAGGTGGCTAGAACAGACCACAACCCTGGGTGTAAGGAGAGGCTGGCTGGCTTAGGTGGCTAGTACAGACCACAACCCTGGGTGTAAGGAGAGGCTGGTGGGCTTCGGTGGCCACAACCCTAGGTGTAAAGAAGGCTGGCGGGCTTAGGTGGCTAGTACAGACTACAACCCTGGGTGTAAGGAGAGGCTGGCGGGCTTAGGTGGTAGTACAGACTACAACCCTGGGTGTAAGGAGAGGCTGGTGGACTTAGGTGGCCACAACCCTAGGTATAAAGAAGGCTGGCGGGCTTAAGTGGCTAGTACAGACCACAATCCTGGGTGTAAGGAGAGACTGGCGGGCTTAGGTGGCTAGTACAGACCACAAACCTAGGTGTAAAGAAGGCTGGCTGGCTTAGGTGGTAGTACAGACTACAACCCTGGGTGTAAGGAGAGGCTGGCGGGCTTAGGTGGTAGTACAGACTACAACCCTGGGTGTAAGGAGAGGCTGGTGGACTTAGGTGGCCACAACCTTAGGTATA